>VZUI01036941.1:0-35000 GCA_013401135.1 Cettia cetti | reverse complement strand
GCAATATTGCTCCGTGGTAAAGAAGAAACTATTCAATTATGCACAGAAGGCCATGCAGGATGACCAGTGAGGCTCTGTGATGTTTTAAAAGCTAGTACTAAAAGCTAATTAAAATCTTCTCTGGTGATAAAGGGAGACTTGGGAGGAGTGTTGCCACGTTTGTTTTCCCTAAGAATTTAATTTACAGCCAATTTTTTCCTATCTGAATGTTACTTTCAAACGCACCCAGTGATAAGAAGCAACATCTGTTTTCTGTTCAATAGTACAAGGAGGCTCTGCATGGGGCTGAGTGTACACAGCCTATGTGAAGCCATTGTTATTCTCATTTCTTTTTTGTCCCCATGCCTGGTCCATTTGCCATATACCATCCGGCAAACAGCTGACACATCCCAGCTATTATGGACCCGGGCCTAATTGCCAGCAAAGTCTTTAAGCTCTTCCATGTTGGCCTCGTAGGAGGAATGGGAGGCCCAAATAAACGATGCTGCTCTCGACCACCGCTCTCATTTTTGCCTTCGCCGAGTCCGCGGGCTGCTGGTGCCGGAGGGTTTGCGGATGCTAAAAATACAACTGGAGCCCAGTGCCAGTGATTCGCTCTCTGGCTCTCCTCCTGCTCCCCCTGCCTGGCCAGGAATGTTTCTGTTTTCTGTGGTAATAAAAGCTTGGGATTATTTAGATAGCAAACGTGTTCCAGAGTGTATTATTTTTGCTGAGCCGGCGGCAAGAGAGCTACCTGGAAAGGAGGAATAATTCGGGAGGTGTATCTGCCAGCCTTGTCCCATGGGTTTGAGCATGGGTACTGCTCTCCCAGGAGTGCATTTTCTGATCTGGGGCCTTTCTTCCCCATCTCAGATTTTTAACCTTTTCGTTTTTTTGGCCCCCCATAGCCCTCCTGGAACAGAGACCACGATGACACTGCGTCAACGCGCTCCGGGGGAACCCCCGGGCCCTCCAGCGGGGGACACACATCACACAGCGGGGACAACAGCAGTGAGCAAGGTAGGAACAGAGCCCTCACACTTTCCTAGCTGCCAAGTGCTCACCAGCGTGCTCAGGGACTGATTAATCTCTTTCTGGTGTGGAAATACGCTTGGGTACTAGAGGGTTTGTGCTGAGAAAGGTCTATCTTCCTTTTTTTTTTTGACCTTTTTTTTCCTCCATCTCCTCCTAGGAAAGGGATTGGCATCTTTATTTCTTTGACCCTGCCAGCAGGCATATGTTAGAGCAACATATGTACCAAATTTGCAGTGTGCTTAATAAAAGTAAGAAATGAGAAGTTTGGGTTTTCCTCTTCGTTCAGATGGGTTAAAAGATGAAATCTTCCAAACCAAATGTAATTAAGATTGCAGAAATGCATGCTAATATTTCAAAGATGCCATTGAAACTTGATTGCATATAAAGAAGGGATGTTAGCTGGTCCGTTTTACAAAATCCTGAGCCGTGCTTTTACTTACTTTTTTATACTCAATTCCAATTTACTTGAATGCAAAAACGTTCTGTTGGAGTGCCAGGCTGGAGTAGCTGATTTAGTAGGGCGAGTATGAAATGAGCTTGGTGCAATGGAAGTGGGACATTCTACAAATAATCAGTGCTGTCTCAGAAACTCTGAAGTCTAAAAAGCTGAATCTCTGGATTTTTATTTTTTTTTTTTCTGAGAAGCTGAAAGCATATTTTTTTCTGAAGAGACCAACTGCAGTGGATTTAGTGTTAATTTAATGCAATTAAAATTTAAAAAGGATCCTTAATCTGAATATAAAAGAGAGTGCTTTATTGAAGTTGACTCTGAACTCACAATAGGTATATACTTTTAAATCTGGTTTTATGATCATGTTTCATTCAAGTGCTGTTAGACAACAAAGGAATTGTGTTTCCAAAAAAAGGTTGAACAGTACTGATTAGCATTGCAAAGTCTGCATTTAACAAGATTAGTTTTTAAACCAAACCAGTATATTTTAATTTTTTATATGCATGGATTTAACGTACATGGTAAATAACATCTCTTTATAGAATTTTAAGTATTCGAGACTCGTTATTGTTTAAAGAAAAGTTGCTGACTTCATCGCAAGTGTAGCCTAGTAAAAATGGGGCCTGGAATAGTAAACTGTTGCAGAGCTGAGGCAGAAACTGGTAACCTTCTGACCTCTGACTTTTACTGGAAAATGATATGCAACATAAATTCAGGGGGCCTTTTTTCTTTCAAGTATGTATACGTATATATTCTAGTGGTGCTGTTCACAATGCTATAGTTTAAGTGGTGTCAACTCATTCATTAGAGCCCTTTGCTTTTAGAGCAAACTTTAAATCCATGGGGTTTTTTTAAGGCTGAAAAAGCTGCTTCAAAAATAAGCTTTGAACTAAAATGTGGTGTTTTGAGAGGTTTTTTTGTATTTGGTTAGGGCTGTTCTTTTATTAGACGGACGTGCGTGTGTTTATGTGGATATGTGCGTGGACAAAACATCTGTGGGGAGGCTTGCCAGAATGCTCCTAGACCATGTTGGAAATTGAGCTTAGTTCCTGGTGTACTTTTAAAGATTTTCAGACTTCATTTTCTCCTAAATGTGGCGTTTTAGTGGTCTGGAGTGCTGGTCATATCTGATGTATTACTGCCATCCTGGTCAGTTCCTAGCAAGGTGCATGCTGCAGCCTCAGTCAGGAAGGGTTTTCTAAAGTGATTTTCAAGCCTGAGTCCTATGAGATATCCACAGAAGGACTTGTCAGTGGTGCTTTAGTCAGTTCTGAAACTGTTACCAAATCCCAGTGGTTTATTGAGGCTGGAATGGCTGCCAGTGCTTGATGGAGTGTTTTGTGAAGAAGATTCAGTGCATTAAAACTCTGGAGAAAGGCAACTAAAGTGGGAATTTGATAACTGGAGCTCTCAGGTCAAGTTTGGGAAAGGAATTTTGGAAAAGAGATCCTGTCCTGGAGGTTTCTGTTACCAAGGCTTGCCTTCAGGCCACTTGCCACCTTTGGAAATGGCATTGAGGAACAGGAATGTGGTAATGGTAGTGGTGGTCTTGCTGAGCCTTGCTTTATGTCTTGTTTATATTAAATACTCTGAAGGTTGAGATTATGGGGAAAGCTCATTTGTTGGAGCACACCCCTGCCTGCATGTACACCTTCTGTTAAAAAAACAAACCAAAACAAACTGACCCAAAATGTGATTTTAGCATTTCCCTATGGGGAAAAAGTCAAAAAATACGACCCTGAAGGACCAAAACAGAAAGACAGCAAATATCCTGCCTCTCTCCAACTGCATTTAATTTCCAGATGCTGTGATTTGGTGGCTTTTCTTCTGTGGCCTGATGTTAGGAGTGCAACACTGTGGTTAAACCCCCGTGTTCCCCACTGCTGGGTGCTTTTTCTTGGCAGCAGAAGGAGCCAGCGTGGCGCTGCCATAGCAGCCAGGTGCTGCGGAGGGGTGGCAGCAAAAGGCTGGGGACCCACATGCTCATGCTTGCAAGCATGGGAGTTAGCTCAAGATGCATGCATTGCGTGACATATATTCAGTATATTATGGGCTTCCCTATTTTTAGGAGTTTGTAAAAAGTTCCTTTTGGTTCCTTCCATCTGTCAAGATCACGTTTGGCATTTAAAAAAAAAAAAAATTAAAAAAAAAAGGCAATCTGATCACCAGAAATAAAACCCTCTAAAACTGTCTGGGTTTAGATTGTTCTCACAACCTACTTCCTTTGTTGGGGTAGGTAAAAGCACCTTCTGGGTCAGGTTTGCAACCTGGCTGAAAGTATCACAAGGATGTAAATATAAGCTTGGCATTTTCAGAGAGGCACACAGACTGGAAAGCTTCATCCTTTAGCAAGACTTTTCTCTTTAGTCCTTAACCCAGAGTGTGTTAAAGTCTATTTTTGGACTTTTTGGAGATTTTTCTTCTTTACCTTATTCATCGCTACAAATCCTGCAAAGTGTATTTTTTAACCTATTTATGTCCCAGCGTACAACATCAAATGATTGCCTTTGAAATCAGGAGAGACGGGCTTTCCTGTAAACATTTTAAAGTCTTTTTAAACGTGTAAATTTATTTACTTAGTAAATAGTAATAACTCCCAGCTGCTTCGATCTGTTGCAGAAATCCATATTTAACTGCCAGGGAGCTGTTCTGAGGTCTCGTGCCACTGAACAGCAGGATATGTTATTGCATAGTACGTTGACACAACCTCTTCTGAAGGCCTGGTATTGTGTCATCATAAGGGATAGTTATAGCACAGGAATGCAGAATAATATTATGGAAAAGTTTTCCCCTTGCTCTGAACTTAACGGCAAAGGCCTTTGGAGGTCTGTCTTCAAATGGTGCAAAGAGATCTGGATTTACATAGCGGATAAATAATTCACTAAATTCTATTTAAACCAAGGGACCCAAATTCTTATGCACAGGCAGGTGATGCTGAGCTCGTGGCAGCACTGTTTTATCTTGCTGTGTCTTGTAACTTCAAAAGAGTCCTGTTTGGGATATTGAGAGACCAATTTTGTTTGTTTTTCAAATTGTGAGACCAGGAAGATGCTGAACAAAGCCTTGGTAGAGTTTTAGTCCAGAGTGGAGTTCTTTATTTCCCATGTATAGCTCTCCTACACAGCTTAAAAGAAAAAGAAAAGTAATCCATCAGTCTCACCTTATTTGTGCGTATTTTTTCTCTCTTACTTTTTTTTCTCCCCAAGCCTCAGCCTGCGTTCAAAACATTTTTTTAACCTCCGAAAAAATTGTTGCTCCTTAAAGCCAGGAGTCGATAGCAGCGATATTCCTTTATAAAAATGTATCAATGGCTGCAGTGATTTATTTTTTTTTTTTTCAAGGTTCTGTAGGAGTTTGAGCAACCTATAGGCAAAAAGGCAATCGGGTTTATTATTGCTGGGAATCTCCAGGCGGTTGTTTGGAGGCAGAGCCGGGAAGAGGGGGAGAGAAGGGCCACGTTATGTTCCAAATGACTGAGCAAGGATTTATATACCAGCTTGCCTTTTTTTTTAACTTTTTTTTTTTTTTTTTTAACATGGGAGAAGAAAAGTAATAAGAGCGGGGAGGCATTTGAAGCGGTCAGATGGCCGATGACTAATGGGATAGGTGGGCAGGAGCCCTGGGATTGGGTGTCTTAATGAGCACATTTCGCACCGAGTTTGGGCTGCAGTTCCCCTTCACCTTTGCCCTTTATTGACCGAACTGACACTTCATTTTTCACATACTTCCAATTATGGCCGAGCTTAAGTGTCGCCCTGCCTCCTTTCTTTCTTGCCTATGGATGCCTTGAGAGTGGCTAAGGCCACAGAAGATATTTTAATTTGAAAAACTACCATAGCAAGGCAGGTTTAGGGTGTAACCTGAAACTGCTGTCACTTGGCAGTTTCTCCGATGAAAACAAAAGTTTTAATGTTTCTTGTTGAGCGCTTCACCACCACTCCCCCCTGTGCTCCTTCTCTGCGAGGATGTGGGGAATTGCTTTTGGGTTGGTGAGGGGTGTTTTGCTTGGGGTAAATCCTTTCTGGCAGTACAGGTGTCATGGGTGGGAGTCTCTGAAGCAGAGAGGTAAACCCAAACGAAAAGCCAGGGCCGTGCTTGAACGATGGCTCCTCTTTCCTTCTCAACGCAGCGTCTTCCCAAACGGCTCCTCGTGATGTAACGCCCAGAAATGTCCTTTGCTGGACGTTCCCCTTATGGGAAAGCAAAGCGTGATTGTGCCTGCACTTCTCAAGCCTTAGACCAGCGTGGATTCGTTGTTTTGGTGATATTTAATGCATGAATGCAGATTTGAGCGTGGCTTGGCTGTGAAGCTTTGAGAAGTGGCTGAAAACGATGCCGGGAGAGGCCGGCAGGATGAAGAGACGGAAAAATCCGCAGTCACCCCTTTGGTGTACAAGGAGGGCCATGATATATCTCCCACTGCCCAAGCCTGTGTGCATTTCCACGTTGGCTTTTACATGCAGAATCCTTCCAGGGCGGAAATGTCTGTTTGCTTTCGCAGGGCTTAGGGGGTTTCGGAGCATGCGGTTTTCCTACCAAATGTGGATTCTGTCGGAAATAGTTGGAATAAGTTGCGCCTCGCATGGGGTGGGTGGGTTTAAGAACAAAATAGCTGCTGTTAGACCTTCCCTTCCCAGCAGCACCGCTGGATTTTGCAGCGTGGTTTTCACTGCTGGCTCTGTCATGTGAAATTTGGGTGAGTAATGAGTGGGCATGTCACCTGTGTGCCAGTGGTGATTGCTTTACATTTAAATACGTGGAGACTGTGTTGACAGTTATTTACATCCAAACAGAGGCCTCCTAAACCACAGAAGTATTTATCTCAAAAAAAAAAAAAAAAAGTATGAAGTATTACCTGCTTTATTATGTAGCCCTCTGGCATAGTAATGGCATGGCATATTTTTACTATAATATGGTAATAAAAGAATATGTAAAAGGCAGACAAAGGTTCTGTCTTTTCACTAAGGTGACCCCTGTTACCAAGTAACTGCTTTACTTATGAGCTTATTAAAAACTCAAAAAAAAATGAGCTTTTCATACTTCACAGGCATTGATGTGAAAATGAGCTGTCCTACGAGTAGTTTTCTTGATCATTTTTAGAACAATTGATTAGCCAAAGAGCCGCTGTCATTAGTTGACATTGACTGATAGCAATTTGTCACAAGCTCCGAAGGTCAGCCAGGCAGTGGAAGCTCCGGCTTGTCTTTGATTGACCTTTTCTGATGCCATTATCATGCGATCGGTTGGACTGGATGTGACCCTCGATTAGAAAAGACAGGGCATTAGTCAACAGGGGCTGCTCCCTGTGTTTTTTCTGGAGCTTTATGTATTGTGAATCCCGAATTAGGCGTAATAGGCTTGTTTGGAAACGCAGCAGTATCAGTTTTCTTGCCCAGGCTCTGCCATCCCCTTTCCTTTTCCTGCTTTTCCATCAAGCAGGCAGCGCTGGGTTTTGCTTTAAATCAGCCCATGCACCTGTGCTCTCATCCTTTGATGTGAGATGTGAGGTTTAAGCCAGGCCCACATTTATCTGGAACTCTTCGTGTAGATGCTTATTGTTCGGCAGCACCAGCATTAATTATTTTTATCTCCTCAGAATCGTGTTTTATTTTTTTTAACAGTGATTGAGTGGTTCAGGATTATGCTCATAACATGATGTCAATTTATCATTCTGTTCTAAAGCTGGGGGGCGTGAAACTGGTTTGTTCCTCCTGCTAGTTTAGGTTTTCAGCTTTTTGTTTGGTTTCGGGGTTTTTTTGGGTTTTTTTTTTTCTCTCATCAGCTGTTAAACTTATATTTCAGCAGTGTTAAATATGTGTGCCTCAGCTAAGCAGGGTTTTGCTTCCAGAATGGTGCATGGGAGCAGGTTCTTACTTAGAAGCGGGTGTCTGTCATGATTTCAGCATTCATCTATTCCCCGTGTCAGGATTTATTTCAATCATTCACATTAGCTTAAATGTCTGTTATTAACAGGCATTTTTCTTTTCACCCTGGCAAACCTAACTTAAATACTTATAAACGTTGCTTGTTTTCCCTAAATTGTGGGTAACATCATCGTAAATGAACTCTTTTCCTTGTAAAAAACCTTCCTTCTTCCCATTTGCCTTTCAGGGGAAACTTAAATTTCTCTTAAGCACCAACTTGTTTTTCAGGTCAGCCCCCAGAGATAATAAGCAGTTCAAAAACCAGCACAACCATTTCAGCATGGTTTAATGTGACTTTCAGTCTTTGCTCAGGAAAAACTTCAAGCTGGGAGGGGAGCAGAGAGTCGACCATGTCAGGAGGCAGATCTTTCAGGCTGAGGCTACTGCCATCATTGGCAGAGCAGGAGGAGGGGAAAAAGGACTTTGGAAACTGTTTACCTTGAAAGTGGCTGTGGAAATACAAATATTCCTGACTTCTCGGCCCATCTGTAATCAAACAGCAAAATCCATGTGCTGGAGTCCTTTTTTTTTTTTTTTTCCCGCTATTTTCTTGGCAAGTTTTTCTAAACTCAGCAATGTCTACCCATTAAACATCTGTGTGGCTGTGCACAAGCCCATGTATACATAGATGTGTATATAAGAACAGGGCCCTGACCCTGAACTGAGAGCATCCATTGGCTTTTGCAGCCCCCAAAGTGTGTCTGCACAGAGCCAGGTGTTTTACTGAGTGCAGGATCTCAAATATGCCAAACAGGGAACAGTGGTGGACAATAATCACATTGCTAAATCACATCTTGGGATGTTAGATAAAAACTCTGGTGTAGGACTGAAGGGCATCTTGCTTTCCTCCTTGGATGGGGCAGAGGAAGGTTTAGTTTTGTAAGAAGTTGTAGAAATAGGTTTGAAGTTTTTAGTGCCCAAGATGTCCCTTTCAGCAGTACTGGAGTTGAATGTTTTCAAGAGGACTGATATGGTTGTTTTTTTTTTTTTGTTTTGTTTTTGTGGTTGTTGCTTTATTTATGTATGGTGTTTTATTTCCTACCCATCCTGGATGCTTTCACTTATGTTGTGGTGGCTCATTGGAGCTAATGAGATTCCCATATTAAAGGCCATCTTAGTATTCCCATCTTAAGGATTCTATCCCATTTGCTTCTCCAGGTCTGGGTGGCTTCAGCTGAGCCTTTTGCAATCTGATGTAGGCAGAGTGAGACTTTAAGGTGTGTGTCATTGACCTCTTTAACTTGGAGGTTAAAAAACCCGAAAGTTGTGATCTTGAGATGTTTGTTTTGAGAGACATTTTATCACAAGGAGTATAAACTCATAAACAAACCATATTTCTGGATTAGTGATGCAACAGGGTATGCCATCAGGCTGCTTGGCACAAACCATTTTCCTATGTCTCACATGAAAGGCTGGGAGGGGAAAGATGACTAAGGCTGGAGGAGAAGTCCTTAAAATTAGTTGTGTGAGCAGAAAGTGGGTGCTTGTCCCATAATGCAAGAACTAAGGGTGGGTGTTGATGGCACAGGAGCTGTTCCACGGTGTTAGTAGGTTTGAAACAAACAAAAACATTTGTACGGGGTTGGGTTAAATTTATTGCTACAGAGCAGCGTTCTGAGGGAGGTCAGCAGGGGACAAAAAGAGATTAGACCAAATCATGGAAAAACAGGTTCTTCTGTAGCTATTAAAAACCCTGGTCCAGATGCAACTGCTGGCTCAGGAAGCTGCCCAAGTGCAGATTGTCAGAGTGGTGGCACAGCTGCCTCTGTGTGCCCCCACTTGCTGTAGTGTTTTCCTAAACACCCATTATTGTTCATGAAACACACCACCACAAGATCCAGTTACTCTAGATTCACGTTAAAATAATTTTTTATAATTCAATTCAGGAAATAAAATGCTGGATATTTTTGCTTTTTTTTTTTTTTTTTTTTTTTTTTTTTTTTTTTTTTTTTTTTTTTTTTTTCTGGCTTGCTTTTGTTGGGAAAGAAAGTAGACATAGCTTGTATTTTCTTGCCCTTATTACCCTGATGGTGGGAATGGTTTGGTGCTATCCATTCAAATTTGACAGGTGATTGCTCCTGTGAATGAATGCACTCAAATCATAATTGTTGCAACAGAATTGTTTGATTACCTGGCGGTAGCCTCTTTCTCTCTGATAGCTTTTGGATCACCTGTTTGCTGAGAGCATTTGACAGTCCTCATGTTTATTACCCAATTGAATGTCAGTAGCAATTGCAGCTAAAGATAAACGAAAATGCAAGTACTTGTTGACCTTGACTTTTTTCCATGAGATATTGGACTTGATGGCGCTATTGCTGTTGAACTGATAAGAGTTATAAACAGTAGTTGAAGGAAAATGTTTTATTCCCAGAGGAAAATACCACGCTGCTGTGGGAAATGGCATCTGACAAGCACTCTGTGCCAAATTTGCTTGGTTCACCTTCATTTAGACTGTGGGAAAATAAAATCCAAATTTCCCCTTTTATGACTTTAATATCTCTGCAGACATGAATTCCTGTGCTCTTTGTAAAGTTTTGTTGGCAGGCTGTGCCAATAACAGGCTGCGAGCACGAGACCTCGCCGTGTTTTATGATGTGCTATAATGAGGATTCTCAATTCTTCCTCATTTTTTGGCTGATTTGATAATTACAGGGAGGGAGCCGAGCTTTCTTCTCCTGTTCCATGGGAAGCTTACAGTGTCTGTGACCAGCTAAAGACTGGGAAGTGTGTGGCTGTGGGTGGATATTGTGGGACTGGGGCTGTGCTGGTGGGAGGACAGCCTGGGGATGAAGACAGGGATGAAGAGATGATGCTTTCATAGGTCAAATTTGCCCCCACTTCTTTAGGCAAGGTTCCAAATGGGATCTTTTGCAGGTTTTTGCTAGGAGGGGGCCAATTTGGTGGTGCTCCTCCCAGCTGCATTTGGAGGGAGGGATGAACTCCATCTCCAACAAATTTTCCTGCTATAAACCCCCATATATATGTATATATTTATATATATTTATTTCTAATCCTACTCTAATAAGAAACCTGAAAGGAAGACTTCAATGGGAACAGGAGAAGGCAATAGGCTTTGAGATCTTTCAGCATGAAAGTCACTCTAGAAACATAATACATAAAAAGCACAAAAGACAGTGGAATTATATTCTTTAAAACATAAGTCCTTCTTGTCTCAGCAACTGCTCTGATAAACTCTGTACAGTATTGTAGGAGCTTGTTAAAGCTCCGAAATGCAGGATTAAGCAGGGCTGTAACAGTTAGCAGAGTCAGACAAGTAATCTCATTGCATTGTAATTTTTTTTTTAGGTAAGATTAAGCTGGCATTACATTATATGTTTGTGGGCAAGGGGCCATTCTTCAAGGGATTAATTAATAGGATCAGCGCTGTAAGATGCTGACATAATTTTTTTTCTAGGCACATTGGTGCACACGGGCTTTTATTATTACTATTTTTTTTTTATTTTTTTTTTTCCCTTCCAATTTTAAATTCATGAATGAGATGAGGACTTTTCTCTGGGCAATCAGAGCAGCCTCTGCAGCTTGCAGCAGTGGTGATGTCAGAGCCACCTGTCATCCTATAATTCATTGGGGACTGCTTCTCACTGGCCTGGTGACCCACTAGTTGGTGACATGAGAAATACCAGAGGGAGATGCCTGATGTCCCTTCCACCCAAGCTGGGTGGGGATTTTAGGGCTGTGACTAAGCAAATGCCACTGTTCTGGCAGGTCTTTGAATGAGGGTAAAGTCTTCCACCTTTCTGCCTTGGCTCTTTAGCCTCATTCCTCATCACCAGCCAGTACCTTTGGCATCTAATAGCCAATATATATATATATATATATATATATATATATAAATTATTTACCTGTTGTAAGTATTTTGTGTATTTGTTTATATATTTTTCCCCTCTTGAGCATTTAAAATCTCACGTGGATTTTGCAGTCAGGTTTTTGAGGTTCTTTGCTGAAGTGTAATGTGAAAGTGTGGGAAAGAAGAAACATATGAATAAAGCATATAAATAAATAAAATTACAGTGGGGACAGCCTTTTCTACTTGTCCCTTAATCCTTAGTTTTCCTGGGGCTGATTCTGTGCTGTGGGTGAGAGATGGCCCTTGCAACCCCAATACTGTGTACTGTCTCCAGGTTTTAAGTACATCTTTTGCAGAAGGACAGGAGAAGGCCTACCAGGAGACACCATTTATGCCCTTGGAAAAGACCTAATGGTGGCAGACATCCCCTAACTTATTCTGAAATCTTCCCCAGTGCTCCGAATAGCAGTGTCACATGGAGGCATGCTAAATATATTCTGGAGTCTGTAGCGTCCCGATGGACCTCAAAGAAGGCATATCTTAGCTTTCTCTGGGCAGCAAGTGAAGGTCATGGAAGCAAGGCTTGTAGGATGGAGAATCTTTTGTTGGTCTCATTGCTGTGCCAAGAGAAGCTCCTCCCTTCCTCTCTCCCTGGCCCAGCAGTGAGGGAGAAACCCCAGGGTGGAGTTCCTGCTTGGGGCCCTGGGTTATAGCACATGCACTGCATGGAATGCCTTGCTAAAGCAGGGGAAAGAGGGAAGGAGGTCAGCATTAACTGAACAGCTCCAAGTGAAGTGTCATTTAAAATGGGGTTAAAGTTTCAGGGCGCTGTAACGTCAGAGTGGAGCAGGGCATAAGAGGCAGGAAAATTACAGCAAGGGCGAAAAGAGACAACAAAGTGGAGTTGAAATGTTGTGTTCTTTCTGTACTTCTCCTCCCTTCCCCAGTTGGTAAAGCATCTATTTATCTCTCCTGTCCCCTCATCCTGCCTGTGGCAATGAGAATGCCCCAGGAGAGGCTTTTGTGCAGGATCCTGCCTGCTTTCTTTTTTTCATTTTTTAATTATTTTTTTTTTGTATCTGTCTGCACTAACCCTGTGCAGATTTTACATGAGGCCAGCTGTGTGAGAGCAGGAATAGTGGTGATGTTAATTCAGCATAACTACTGGACAGACTTGGTCTGGTTTTGTGTTGTAGTTCAGTAATGGGCTGTAGGAAAGCAGAGGGATGTTCTATGGATGAGCAGGCTGAGCCACAAAATCTTTGAATGTCAGTCTATAAATATTTATTGTTTGTGTGTGTGTTTGTTCATATACGTGCTTGGATGTGACTACTTCCTGCTACTACACTTTTTTATTCTGTCAATTGGCAAGAAAGGTGGTAAAACAACCACCCTTGCGAAGCACAGGGCGTTTTTAGAGCCTTTTAGAACCTTTAAAATTTTCTTTACGAGGAGCATTGTGCTGAGTTCCTTGGTGTTACAGCTACAAGAAACAAATTAGGAAGCAGTGCTAACATTAGTGTCTCACCACATATTTAATCCAGCTAAAAAACCCCCTGAGGTGGCCATAATTTACCAGGCTGAAGAGCAGAGAGGGCTGGCATAGCCACCTCATCAAGAAATGCAAAGTGATGACTTGCTTTGATTTAATCCAAGGGATGCTGGTGACTTTGGTTGAATTTAATCCCAATAAAGTAACCAGTCTGTGGGAGGAGCATGTTAGTCATGACATGGGTATATCAGCTCTTCAGCACTCATTAATTATGTTGCATCACTGAAAAGCAGAATATGAATATTATGCAATTTTACAGTGTGGCTTTCCATACATAATGTATTAATATAAATTAGAATTGCTTTGTATGGGTGAATTGAAATGCTGTGTGTTACCAATATACAAATTTTATTTACAGTTGCAGTTGGTGTATGTGAAAGTGACAGCATTAAACTGAAAAGTGCCTCTCAAGTTGATAAATGCCAACTTGATACTAAACACATTAATACTCAGTTAAAATTAGCAATCAATTTACTTGGATATTGGAGGTTAGCCAGGGATGGATCTGAAGTTGTATTAGGTATATCGTACTGGTCTGAATACATCATATGCTGTTGCAAAAGCATTGTGCTAATTTTAGCTTACAAAGAGGATGAAGATAAACTGCCTGCTGCTAGTTTGCCATATGCTATCCTGGTGATAATATTCAAGTCGAAAATATTCTGCAGAGAGTCTTATTGTTTCAGTAAAAGAGAAGTGGAACAGAGTTAAGCAAATTTCTGCTCTGTAAATGTATACAAAATAATGAAATAAAGCAAATCTCAAATGCTGGTAGATGAGATCTGCGAAATTTGTTTTGGGTTTATTTGCTTTCATGGGAGTCAACAATTTATTTTAGTATATATTTGATCCAATTGTATCCATTTCTCTCATGTAAATCTTAAAATCAATCTAAATAAAAATCGAACTTTGTTCTGGTAGGCAAAAATACAGTCTGAGTTGCTCCTAACTAGTTAAGCCACCCATCCCTCAAGTTTGGTAGAGGAATAAAGGCAGTGCTGAGCTGATTTTTCATGAGCCTCTCCCTTTGCTTTGTTTATTTAAAAACACAATTCTGGCTTCCATATGGGGAGGGGTTTGCTGTTGAGTGAGGAGCATTTGCCTTCTCCATCTGCCCCCGTGGCCAGCTGAGGGGTGAGTGAGGAGGGGGTGCCCAGACCCCTGGGGCTGCCAGGGCTTGGGGGGAAGCTTTGCATTAGCAAGTGGTGAAAAGCTCGACCTTGGAGTGACCTGGGTCAAGCAAACCCCCTGCTGAAGGGTCCCATTTGGACATGGATACCTGTGGGGTGAGGGAAGAGATAAAGGAAGGGGGAGGAAGATAAAGTAATCCCATTGACCTGGGAACTTCTCAGATATTACAAGCGAGGGAACATCAGGAATAATGAAAGAGCAGCAATATTTGCCTGCCCCCTGTATCTGTGTAATGTCATTTCCAAAGGGCTGGAGTAGATAATAGCAAATGTGCTTTCAAGTATCAGTTCAATCTCTTGAAGTGATGGGGAAGACTGGATGCTCTGATCTGGTGCTGGAGAGTGTAATGCAATCCTCCTCACTTGCAGGGAGAATTGTACAAATGGACAAAGATCTGCTGATTGCATCTTTTGCTAAAGTGTTAAGTAAAAGATCTGCCTGTAAGAGAAGGCAAGTCCACTATTGTCTGGTCTTCTGGCTTGTTTTTATAGGGGTTTTCACAGGAACAAATAGCCATGACCAAAATAAAAGCCAGCAGCGTGGCTGGTCCGTATCGTGGTAGGACACATGCTCTTGAGTCAGCGTGGGCAGGAAGCTTGGCAGGTCTGTCCCCCACCAGTGCCATTGCATCTTTATCTCTCTGCTTCATTGTTTGCCACTGAGTGCTTGAAATTCCAGTTTCCAAGTAAAAACTTCCTGTTTCTTGCATTTACATTCAGTTTGGTAAGACATAAATTTAGTTATCTATCAGGGAGGGCTTTTTTTTTTTTTTCCTCTCTCAAGTAAAGCAGAATAGGAAGAAGAAATTAATTATGATTTGGTGATAAGAGGCAGAATTTTGCATTTTCCCAGATTCTCTGTGGCAGGAAGCATGAGGTTGTATTCTTGTGATAAGGTGATGGATGGGAGCTAAATTCAGCCTTTCCATCCTGAGTAATTTTAGAAAGAGCCCTGAAGTCCAGATCTTGCTTAGAAACAGAGATGGCATATTCAGTCTTCATTAGCCATAGTTACCTTGCTAGAGCGTTGCTGCTTGTAAGTTTTTACTGCTCTGTGCAGTATTCAAAGCTAATAGTGCAGATATTCTGGGAGTCATCTCAATCCTGAATTTCTCTCTGGAGAGTTTCTTTCTTTCCATTGGCTGTGGAGGACTAATCACCTGGTTCAGACACTTAGCTTGGCAGTCTGACTTCAAATGCTTAGGGTGAGGAGGGATGAAAGTGTGCAAGAGTTTGTGGAGCAGCAGAATAAAGTGTCCTGTGCTGCTGAGGATTAGAGGAGTGGGCTCAGGTGCTGTATGTGTGGGTGAGGCTGTGTCCTCTGCAGCTCCTGAGAACAGTGTTCTGAGCATCTCCTGACATTTGTTGTGTTTGCAGACCTGCGTGGGTAACTGTTCAAAAATCTTGTCATTCATAGAAAAAAACCCCACATATATACACTTTTTTCTTCTTTTTTTTAAAATATTTTTGGGGGGTTCAGTGTCTGTATTCCCATGGCTAGCTGGCAAGAATCCAGGATCCCAGCTTTTCCTAACTTGCTTGCTTTATTAGGGCATACATGGTTTTGGTGGAAGGTCCTCATATGACTCTGGGAGCTGAGGACTTGAATATAAAACATGATGAATGGGGCTTCTGAAACTGTGTAGCAGTGCTTTTCTCAGCCTCCAACTAAACATCTTTGAGGTCTTGCATGAGATGAGAGGCTCCACGAGGGAAGCCTTGAAGCAAAACCTGTTGCTGGGCTGAGGTGGTAGGAATCCCATTTTTAGCTTTGTTGTGCTGTTTGGGCACAGGGTCCTTTGGCAGTTGACACTGCATCTGTCAGGACTTCTCTCTGCTTTTAAATATAAAATCAGAGTTTAACCTACTTCTACTCCAAACTGACAAGAAAAGAAGCACATTGGTCCATTTAAGAGTACTAATATGTATCAAAACTTGTTTTTCCACTTCATTTTTTTAGTCATATTTGTAGCAAACCTGACTGGCACATGAGGTAGAAATAATTTTTATGCAGAATATTGAACTCCTTTTTCCATTTTGGGGTCCACTTTGGATGCTGTCCTAAAAAATGCTTTCGAACCGTGCACTGTGTCCCTTCTATGCCCCAGATATGTGAAATTTGGTGAAATTTGTGGCTTGCTTAGCCTGAGGAGAGTGCTGGAGGTTTGCAGGCGTACAGGGAGGGCGGGGTACTGGCAGCAGCAGTGTGGGCTTTCATTCAGCACCTTGTCAGCCTGCCTTATCTGGGATCTTGGGGGATGGCTCTCCAGGCTAAACCCAGGGAAGGGAGCTGAGTGAGGCGTTTCCAGGATTGTCCTGGCAGAGGCTTTCTTGTAATCCATTTCTGCTTGCTCTGCAGGAGTCATAACCAGCACAGATACTTGCAGTGCCTTGGAAAGTTGGGCTTTCCAGCCTTGTTTGTTGACTGCTCTGAGACTTTGACCTCCTTCTTTACAGCTCATGTAATCTTTGAGTGTGCACCTGCCGTCTTGAGCCTCTCCTTTCGTGCTTTTTGGTGAGGTTCATGTGCAGATTTGAATATGCATGAAGTCTCCTAGGCTGGTAAGGGGTGAGCATAAAGGATAGCCCTCCCCATGATCTTACAGGCAATTGCCTTCTCCAGGTCAATATTCTCTTGTTCAGGTCACTGCTGAGATCATATTCATTCCAAATATGGTGCTTATGTCAAAGTGTTTTCCACAGAAACTGTTAAGTATAGGTGAGATTGCTTTTTAGCTGAACTTTGAATTTCAACCCGTGATTACAGATGAAAATCTGTCTCCTCATCTGCCTCAGCCACGAATTGCAGGTGCAGCTGGTCAGGCATTTAAAATGACAAAATTCAGAGTTGCTTTGCATAGAAGCCAGCGTTAAGATTAGCAATGGTTCAGAGCTGGCATTGTTGGCCACTGCTCAGATGATTCGCAGCAATTTGTGAAAGCCTTTTCCAGCCTCAAGAGAATCACCTGTTTTGGCATCAGTGAGTGTTCTTCCAGAGTTGCAATGGGAAAGAGTGCAGATCCCTGACTAGGGACTTGCTTTTCTGCCTGGCAGGCCTTGGTGACCCAGTCTTCAGGCTGAGACACTTCCCTGCAGGTCCTAAGGCAAAAGTTGTGTATGGAGGAAGGAAGCAGCTAAAACACTGCTGGAAAACTCTGTTTGCTCGACATGCAATGAGTATTATTAGAAGAGTCTCATTCAGAGTGGTAGCAGGAAATCATATTTACTAGGATTTATTTGACGGCTCCAGGATAATTTGAATATAGGTTTTCAAGTATTTTCTCTCCCTTTTGCACACATCCAAGCACATCTCTAGTATATATATATTACAAAGCTGTCCTGACCTTCATTAAAATAGCCTGCTAATGTTTTGCCTGCCTTTATCAAATAGCAGCATGAAAGAAACCACTCTGATTCATTTTTTAAAGGGATGTTATTCTGACCTCAAAAACTGATACTTCCTCAGCCAGTGCCAGAAAGCCCTTTCTGTGGTTGTAGTCCCCATTTTTTCAGCAATTAAGGCTCAGGTGGCATCAGAATAACAACTGGTTTTAATAACCACCACTTCAGCCACCTCCATTATGGGGAGGAAGCTTCTGCAGAGCCTCAGAGCTCTGGGATGTGACCTCAAGTGACCAGACACAAAAACCAGAGCAACTCTTGAACGGAAAGGTCTGCATCATCCAAACTCTGCTGACTCCTGTCCAAGAACACACTGTTTACCTGTTCCTTCCAAATTGGTCAATTTTCTGCAGAGCTGAGATGTGGGTGTTGGGGGATTTTTTTTTTTTTTTTTTTTTTTTTTTGCTTATCTCAGTGCAGCTTGGCCGGTTTTCACAGAGCTGCTCTTCACTAGCTTGTAGATGTGTGTTGGGGATTGTGCTTTCTGTTTTGGTGATTGAAGCTGAACATTCCCACTGCTGACCTAAATTTACCAGCTCTGTCATATCTGAAAGTATTTGTATATTCATCTGCAAATGTGCAGGGTGACCACTCCAATCAAAAGCAACAAATCTTAGCAGTTAACTCCAAAATGCATCGTGCTGAAGGCAATGTCTGAAAACGCATTGCCATGAGCATGAGGCAGCCAAGCTTCTGTCTGGCCCTTGAGATGTGTACCCAGACCTTAATGAAGGGTGGGGTTTTCCTTATTCCAATAAATAGATTTTGTTTGGAAAGGTGATTTTGTTTGGAAAGAGGCAGAAAGAGAGAACGTATTTTCACAGCCCTAAATAAAAGGCTATTTATGCCTAATACATTGGCAGAATTATTCCAGAGTAATTCATCCACGAGAAAATATGATCCTTGTGTCACTGCCAAGGTCAGAGAGACCTATGGTGATCTGCAGAGTAAGTTCAGGTCACCCAAGTTAAATCTGCCCAGGGGCTGACTTAGCTCACACACCACATTTTTTCCGTGATTAATAAAAGCAAACATCTTCTATAGATGAAGGCAGGGCTAAAACTGTGGTCAGCTCTCTCCCTGGAGCCAAGGTCTCCTGCTTTTCCGTTCTCCTTTCCAGGTTGTTCCTTTCATTTCCTTTCCATTCTTCTCTTTTCCTGGCATTTACAGGATGCTTAGAAAAGTCTGTCTTTTCCTTTTATGAGGCAACCGATGCCTCTAAACCCTTCCCTGATATCTGCATGGACAGGAAGGACACAGGGATGTTGCTGGTGCTTGACCCACTGCAGCAGTGGCTTCTGAGTGTGTCCTGGCACATCAGCTGAGCAGCACATCCTGAGAGCTGAGGTGAAAAAGATGGGGTGCACGGCAGGATTAGATTCCTTGTTAGCCTCAGCTGTCTGAACAGGATGTTTGGCAGTCAGAAAGGTGAAGCTGGTGATTTTGCAGGCACTGCAAGGCTGCCTCAGGAGGAGATGGAGTGGTCAGCTGGGCAGGTGAGAGTCCTCTCCCGTCACTGGTGGGTGGAAGGGGTGCCACAAGATCCTCAGCCCTTTCAGCAGGGATGTGGTTGTTTGGTCAGAAGAGCAAGATTCCTCTTCCTTGTGGTCTGTACCTGCCGTGGGGAAGCTGCTGCCTGTGGTTTCAGCCTGCTAGAACCTGAGGTTTCCCTTCAGCTTTCTTGGTTACTCATTCATGTCATTTAAAGTACATCAAATCACTGAGAGCTTTTACAGTTTTGGCTTTCTACACATTTCTACTGCTGTTGCTCTTACTGGTAGTGAAAAATGCTGTGAGTTGAAGAAGAAACCAGAAATAGTTTTGGCTTACTTTTTGAATGATGTATAAGTTTTGTTTGGTTTTTTTCCTTAAGGTATGGATGGCTTCTTGCTATGACCCAGCTTTGCTTTGAGATTTCTGTGGGATTTTGGTTAAACCCTCTTATGGAGTCAAAGAGATGAGCTGGAAATGGCTGAATTAACTCCTTCCTATCATTCATCCATCTTGCAGCTGGAAGATGTGGTGACATAAATAATAATAGAAATAAATAATAATAATAATAATAGAATTCTGAGGTGCACCAGAAGCTTGTCCCTTTCCTCCTATCCGTTCAAGGTAATTCTAGGCAGGTAATATCTAGGAATATGTAGTGATGGAAGATGAAAAAGGTAAAAATAAGATGAAACTGCACCTGTAGGTGATATTCAGGGAAAGTTTTTAAGTGTCCAGCACTGATCTGACTTTTCTTTCACCTTCGTTGTGTGTTTTGGACTCTGTTTGTTCCTGGATGATTTGCATTTGGATTTGTTGTTTGTTTTAATTTGGAGAAAACCAACACCTTAAACTGTAACTGCACTGTAAATCAAACATCAAAACACCAGAAGCTGTGACAGAAAGTCGTAGGAAGCCAAAAACACAGCAGTGTCATGAATACATTAAGTCAGAGCCTAAGGGGATGTGCTGACTTAGAAGGACTGAAGTTCCTGAAAGGACTGTCACTGCCTCTGTGCCCCTAGGAAGGGACCACCAGGGACCTCAGGACCTGAGCCTGGTGGCCAGTGGCCAGCCACAAGGAGCAGGGTCAAGACCACCTCCCCACCGCTGTTATTTCTCTGCAGGGCTCTCTGAATATTCAGGCTGTGCCGTGGGGGCTGTGTTCATACCTGCAGAGGCTGTGCCCTCACCTGCCCCTCAGTGCCACCCCTCCTCCCTATGCCCAAGGAATATTTAGGGGGGAAAGTGTTTGCAGAAGAAGAGGAGTGAGTGGCCTGATCTCCACAGTGGTCACTGCTTGATCCCTCTCACCCTACAGAATGTGGGCAGGACCCAGGGCAGCAGGAGCTGTGAGAGGGGCAGCAGTATGCCTGTTTGCTGCCCACCAGACCCAGTGTCACCGTGCCTTCCTTAAAGCCCACCTTCAGGATTGGGTTTTCCTGCTGTGCCTTTCTTAAGTGCCACCTCATCACAGCAGATTTGCTTTTTCTGCTGGGGGAGGAGCAGTAGTAGAAGAAACTTTTGTGTGAGCTTGGCTCTGCCAAATTTCCTCCTTTTGGCTGCTTATCCCTTTCCCAAGGAGCAGCCTCCCACTGTTGTCACAGATACTCCAGAGGAACCACCTTTTGCTGAAGGAACAAGAGCAGTGGAGTTAGGATGCTGGATGGCAGGGAGCAGTGGGGAAAAACATTAATTAATTCTGTGTACACCCTTCCCTTGAAAGGTCTGGCAGATGGATGCATATTTTAGAATTCAGGTGCTTTTCCCGAGTTCATTACCTGCATGGTAACATAAGGTTTTGTCTTTGGGGGGCAAAGCAGGCTGCTTCTGAGCATCCCAGACACTGCTAGGACATGATGAGAGGAGAAAATTCGTGGTGCAGTCCAAATGCCATCCATTCAGTTCATGATTGCAAACGTTTCTCATAGTTCTTTAGAAAACAGGAGTGTAATTGTCTTAGATCCAGCTCTTCTTGCCTTGTTCATGTGAAGCCCAAGCACTGGAAGATTCACAAGTCCCTGTTCTGACCCTCTCTGCCCAGCAGATCAGGCCAGCAGGCAAAGAGAGCTTGTGGAAGTGGTTCTTCTGGGTGGACACAGCCAACCCTCTTCTCTGCCCTCTTTTCTGTAGCTGTGAGACACAGGGTCATACAGTGGGAATTACCAGGTTGCCTCACAAAAGGTTTTTGGACTAATACTCTGTAACAAATCAAAATTATCTTCCTCTTGCTTTAAGTACAAGGAAATATAAATAATTTGTGTCATGAGTTTAAAGCCAGATGTTTTTTTCACTGGTTGACAGTCAGGGTTCAGTGGCTGGAATTTGCTGGATCTTTATAAGGCTGTATGACATGATGGTTGGTTTTTGGCATGCAAAGTGAAGTTCAGTGTTAGTTTTCTTTCATTTCTTTCATTTGTGTCTTGGTTTTTGTTGTCAATTGACATGGCTGATGGACTGGAGACAGGGAAAATGTTTTGGCTTTGATGCTACTTTAAAGTGGATGGCAGAGGAAGAAAATACACTGTGTATCCACAAGAACTTCTTTACTTGACACAAACCACATGGCACCTTCCAATGGGAAATATCTCCTGTGGGTTTGGTAGGTGTTTGAATCCTGACCAACCTTCTCCTGTTCACTGTGGCTGGATGACTCTGATGGCAGAGGGGATCCAGCTCTGCAAAAGAGGATTTGGGGCAAGCAGGATCTGAACTATAGTTCCTGCAGTGCAAACTGCAGCTTGGGCTAGCATTGATTGGTCCTGAGTTGGCCCAAAGCAAAATGCTTTCGTTTTGTTCAACAATCCCAAGTATTTTGTTTTTTCTTGCCCACCATTTGTGGGGTTTTTTTAAACTTTTCTCAGTAGAATAACCTAATTTTGAACTATTTGGACGGTGTCAAGGTTCTGGCACGTATTTTCTGTTGTAAAACTGGAAATCTACAGTTTCTTCTTCTCTGTAGGCAGGGCCCAGGGCAATTTAGCTGTGTTTAGGGAAGGAAGCCTGCTTAAATGCTCCACATAATAAACTGTTTCTCCAGATATCATGTCCCTTACTTTATACATAATATGCTTCTGATCTTTGCTTTGAGCCTCTTATAGCTGCTTGTGCTCCTTCCAAGAGTCAAGTGTCTTAGGAGCTGGATAAACACGAAGATAGAGCCAGTTGTTAAGGAGCTATAGAGATTTACAGAAGTTGACCTCATGGCCATTTGGGGCATTAGCTGGGTGTGTTTCCCCCGTGGTGGAGCAGTCCTGTGCTCCTGCTGCTTCTTGTGCTCCTTCTTTAAGGCTGAGGGAAGCCAGTGGTGGATTTGCCTGTGTCTCAGCCACGTGTGGTTGACTTTTCATGGAGAATGCAGCTGGTGGGGCTAGCTCTCCTAATGAGGTTGGGGAGAATAGGTTTCATAAAAAAGACCTGTATTTGAACAAAAGAGAGGATGACTGAAAAACAGCTTTTCCCAAGAAGCTTTAGAGTCATCATGATGGCTTTTAGTTCAGGGAAAAAAAAAAAAAAAACAGCCCAAACCTGACTTTTTAAAGCTTTTTACCATTCTCGGTTAAAGCAGGATGTTTTTCTGTTTGCCCAGATACTTTTCTGTAGGGTGTTTGCTTCCAGCTGCTCAAGGTAAACTTCTGTTGCTGGCAGCAGAAAGTTGTTTGCTTCCCATACAATGAATTGCTTTCTTTTTAGTATTTCATTCAGCGATGCACAGCTCCAGAAATATGTCACAACTCCCCCAATGACGTAGTTTTGTAAACCTCATTAAGAAGTGCTATACCTGGTGCAAGAGAAGAGGTTTCCTTCATTTCAACTATAAAAAGCTTCCAAAGAAATGAAAATGAGTAAAATCTGTGGGTTTTCCCTCACTATTTGTCAGTGCTGTTTTTACTCTTTGCATAGACAACTAATTTGCTCGTTGCTTGCCTGAAGGGAATTCAAGTCAAAAAAAGATGGTTGAGTTCCTAGAAAAAAGTGCTCCTGTTCCTGAAGAACAAAGTACAATGATTCAAGAAAAAACTAAAAAAGTTTGTTGAACGCCAGAGTGTAATTTATACTTTTCCAAATTTTGTTATCTGTGAATATTTGTGTAGGATATTTTTGCAACTGTGTCCTTTAGTATCTTGTCAATATGGATACTATCTGTGGCTGACAACTTCCCACTGTTTGTGTCATGGTCTGAATCCTTGCATGAAACACGTACTGCATCTCCTTAAGAGATGTGTGCACACCTGAACACGTGGTATTTCTTCCTTGCCAATGCTCATTTTCAACCTTGTTGTTCCTCATTAACTTTTTATTAAGTATATTTGAGAAGGCTTTCTCCTTAAGGAATATGAAAAAAAAAAAAGGTCCCTCATCAACACCACTTTTCAAATTCACAAGCAGAGCTACATCATCATTGTAAATTATTTTTTGGGACGTTCTGTAGGCCAGGAGCTCAAGGAGTGGGTGCTTCCTCACATCTGACTGACCATGGGTCCAAAATGATAGAATAAGGAAATTCCATCGTTATTTTATGTTTTCTGAAGTGCCTTTTTGCTGGTAGTCCCATTCTCAGCTCGTGTGCAATGCTTGGGCATTGAGAGCCATCATTGGGTTAATGTTACTTATGCAATATATGCATGTGTGTTTCAATGTTAAAACAATGTGCTTTGGGGAAATATTTTAAACTTAATGGGCTTTTAATGCCAAAACTTCTGTTTCTCCTCAATGGATGGGTACAGCTTGGTTTAGCAGCTGGGCACATACCCACAGACTGTGTCAGTGCTCTCTCCTGTGCTGCTCAGCTTTGCCTCCTTAGCCACCTTGCTCTTCCTGATACTTCCTGAGCAGTGAACTTGTCCTTCAGTACTTGTGGACATGAATAATGGCTGCACTGACTCATTTGGGTGTGACTTTTGCTCGCCACATTCCTGTGCCAAGTTGTGTCTGGTTGTGTCAGAAACAAATAGAAAAATACATACATATAAACATATTTCCACCTGCTTTTTTTCAGAATTCATGATTTTGTACCTTACAGGAAAATTTCACACATAAGCCTGGCTTTGCTCCACGAAAAGTTGTCGTGGTGGGTGTGTGGGTATCCAGCAAGCTGGAGTTTTGTTAGGTAAAGCCGTGGAAATTACAGTAGTTACTCTAAATTGCTGTACAGCACAGAAGAAAGGTTAAGGAAAGCAATTTTGCCACTTGGAATCTCTCTAGTACATTATTTTTCTTGAAGCTAATGAGTCTTCCTTTCCAGTTATTTGTGAAGGTTACTAAAGAGATTTTGGTTCTTGGAATATTTAAAAGAAAAAAGAACCATCAGAGCTGTGGATGGACTGTGAACAGTTAAATATTTGGCTTAGGCAATTTAGGATTTCTCATGCTAGCAGAAGCAGCGATTTGAGGAACTTGTATCTAAATGCTTGCAAAAAAATTATGATAGAATTAAAAAAAAAAAAAAAGGACACTACTGAAAAGACCATGAACTTTGGGCCATTGTGTTGGGTGTTTCAGTTCATAGCACTGAACACATTATAAATTTAGCACAGAAGTTGACAGTTTTTGTCCAAACACAGTGTATATTTAAATTATATTAGTTCATGAAATAGAGAAGTAAATGCAAACGTTGATGTTCTTCTAGGAGGCAGAAACTGGTTTTAACAGGAGACATTTGGACACATATAAATAAGCTGAACATAAGGAGCTTTTAGTCAGTCCACTTAAAAGTTGCTCCAGGCCTTTCCTAGGGCTTCTGGCTGCACATCTTTCACATTTTCTCCTGTGAACTCCTTAAAGCAGTGTATTTGGATGCCTATCTAGAACTGGACTGTATGAGCTGGAAGTGTTCATCATATTGTTTAGTGTACCTCAGAAAAGCCTGCGCCCTGCTCTTAGCCCCTCCCAGAAAATTGAACAGTAAAATCCCAAAAGCTCTCTCAGGTCTCCTGTCAGAGCAATGGGAAGCAGGCTTTCTTAGAATAGTCTGATTTTCTTTGATACAGAAAATACTTGTACTCCAAATGCAGACTTGATAGTGGGACAGGGCTGCGTGGAGTGAGAAATAACCTGTTACATCTGGTGAAGGTACTTTTAGTAAAGCTATTTTTGGAACTTTGACACTGAGATTTCTGGTTAGTTAAAATCCTTTGAGGAGCTTCATCTAAAGAGCTCCATGCAGAGGCATGGATTTTGTAGTGAAGCAAAAGGCTGGAGTTTCTAGGACATCTGAATTTCCCAACCTTTCAGAAACTTCCATGACTTGGGGTTGGGAATATTTATGTCATATCTGGACAGCCTTGATGGTTAAGGTTTGAGAGTAAATTTGGGAGCTGGAGTGGCTGAAAGTTGCCCAGTTGTGCCACTCTGCCAGACTTTCCAGCGTCACAGGGTGATGACATTTAATTTGGGGTTGGTGTGGGACTGAGGGAGACTTTGAATCACCATAAACTCCTGCCACCACCGTGGCTGTGCCTGTGCCAAATCGCTCTCCAAAAACACCTATTTTGTCAGCAAAGGTTTATGACATATCACTCTGGCCAAAGAGAACATTACCCACTCGAGGGGCTGCTGCAAAGTCATCTGCCCTTTGCTGCTTCTGCCTCTGATTTTTGGGGGAGTGGGTGGCGAAGGGAAGTCGTGAGGGGCGACGACAGCAGAGGGGAAAAGCAGCCAGAGGAGCCCCTGCTGGCATGGCCAGTCTGAGCCATTCAGCAGCGCTGAATGCGATAAATGCTGCTTTATCCTTTCTTGAAAGGAACAAGATAGCACAGCCTAAATGCCTGGGTGTGCTTAAATAGGCAACTCTGGGATGCTGGAATTGAGGGCGTTTGAAATCGGAGCTCCCCAACAGCCAGGGAGCTGCCACAGGTCACCTGCCTCGCTCCATGGGGACAGGCCCAGGTCTGGCAAGAAATCGTCCACGGACGAATTGTAGTACAAATTCCTTTCTTTGTTGGTTGGCCTCTTTCACTAGACCATGGCCTATAAAAAATTGTGTAAAAACAATTCTTAAATATTATTTGAAAGGGCAAACGGCCACGCTGAAAGGTTTGACAGTTTGACATATAGCGCCTGGTTCTGCTCGCCAGGGAACGGGAGTGCGGAGTCCGGGCTCTCCTTCTGCTCCTTACAGGCTCCACATTTGGTTTTTTAGTTTTTTTTTGTTTTTTTTTTTAAATAGCATCTAGTTGCTGTGCAGAGTTGCTGCGCTCCCAGCAATTTGACAGGCAACGAGTCTGCTTCAGTGATCTTAAATCCTTTTAGACTAATTTGCGAGCGAGCAGAAAAACAGCTAGCACCTTCGGATCCAGCACTCAAAACCAGGGAATCAGGTATTGCCAATTAAAGTGCCATTTCCAACCATCATATCAAGACAGATTACTCGCAGTTCCTCTGATAATGTCACGCCATGCCTAAAGAGAAAGTGAGACGGAGTTTCTCCGTGGACAAAGGATCCACATGGACCAAACTGATGGGAGGCAGCACGATGGGGAGGGATCATGCACACACCCGTGCGTGTGTGCAGCGTGAAGGCGAACGGCGCGCCCGCTTTGACCCCAGATAGCCATGGGCCATTCCGAAGAGCCTGTGGCCCCCCAGTCACTGGCCTACTAGTTAATTGCCACACGGACTTGGTGACACATGGGCAGATAATATGACATTTTCGGTTTCTGTCACTAGCAAACGCCACGGCGTTGCTTGCACTAGTTGCTAAGAAGCTGTCAGAAACCATTAGCAGCTGGCTAAAGTTGCCCTATGGCATTTCCTCATGGCATCAGCAAAACAAGCATAAATCACCCAGCGGAGCCTCCCGCTATACTAATGAGGCTGTAAGCTTGTTTATGGACTAGCATCATTTCTATGATTATTTCCACCTTTTCAGTTCGCCTTCATTTGGCGGCAGGAGAAGTCAACTTCAGGAGCGGAGTTGCCACCGACATTTTACAAATGCAGTTCGTAGCTGCTACCGTGTGGCTGGTCAGCGGTGCTTCAAGTTTGTTTGGAGATCTTTTAAAAGGAGGAAAAGAGGTGGGGTGGGGAAAAAAAAAAAAGAAAAGGAGGGGGGAATCTCTGGAGACCTCACGGAGGTGAGCGTATCAAGTTGCAAAGTAGATGGAAATACTAAAATCCACAATTGACCATTTAGACTTCTCTCTGTGGTTTCAGTCTTTACGGGATCAATTTTCCATTTAAAAGAAGTGGAAGAGGTTAAACAATTTACAGGAGTCTACTGAAGCATTTGCTCCGAGGATAGCCGGGCGCTTTCTTATCCTCTCCCTGCTTTTCACTTTCTCCAACTTGTGTCGGTCGAGGCCAGGGTTTATTGTTTTAGGCTTTTCTGAACATACACCAGTATTTACACTGGATTGAAAGCATTTGCTTCCAATGAAAATCTTGTCTTAGATTACAGCCCAGCAGTGTAATTTCCCTCCCAGATGGGAGTAAAGTAGCAGTATTTGCCTAAAAACAGTAGGAAGAACAAACTGTGCATTAAGCCAAGGCTGTTTTTGGCTTGAGCTAATGATGTAACAGAAACCTTTTATTTGGGATAGGTCACTGCCCGGGATTGAAGGAGGTGATCTGGCTCGCGCTTGAAAGGTTTCTCCATTGTATCTACATAAGTCTTCACTTAAAAAATCCTGTTCCTAATGCTTCTGCTTTCATACAGCAGAAATAAACAGGAAAGGTTCTGGGGAGTGTTATAGGTGGAATGCAGAAAGCTTTTCCTCCCCTAATGGAGGATATAATTCAGGTGCCCTGGAGGCATGCTTTCAGGAATTCTCTTGCCCGAGGTAATGGGAAGCTAAGGCTGCTTGAAGGCCTTGATTATCTATTGATGCACAAAGCTGGAAAAAAAGTCATCTCCCTTGGATTATAGTAGATATTTCCATAAATTATCAATGAGTCCTCCTCCCGTCAGGCATAAGGCAATGCCTGCTAAATTAATCTGAAGGGGGTTTGAAATGAGTATATTTTTTAAAAAAATGGGTTGGGGGAAGAGGGTGGGTGGACGATGGCAGGGAGGTGGTGAAAGGCAGTGTCATTAGGTTAGAAGCTTTTCATTTTTAATCAATGAATGCGTAATACTTTTCTTTTCCTTGTTTGCCTCTCGCAGACAGAAAGTAGATTAGCCCGTGGAATTTTAAATGCTGTTGAGTTGTTTCCTTTGCTCATGTTTCTTTTATGAATTATTATTTTATATGGTGAATTGCTTCTCTGTATAAAAGCCCTTTTTTAGATACTGGGCTTTCAAAGAATTCATTGGATATCTAATTTCTTCGTAAAAATCTCATGTTTGTCTGTAACTACCCAAGGTTACAGTTTCATTAAAGACACAGGCCAAGTCATAAGGACAATTATAAATTCGCCATGGTCAGTAGCATACTAAGAATATAACACTAATAATAGCTTCTTCTTCTTCTTTTTTTTTTTTTTTTTCTGAATGCTGTTTAACAAATCACAATTATGACAGTCTGCATCCCTTTTTTAAAAATTTTATTTTTGTCCCTAATGGAGATAGTTTGTATTCAGCTGATTTGAGATTTACTTTCTTCATCGCTCTTGCCCGGGGGTGTAAAAAAACACTTGCCTAATAACATCACAACTCCATGTAGCTACAAATACAGTGCCTTTGGAAGCCAGGATGTGTTCCTCAGTCCACGTGCATTCCATGCAGAGACTTATTTGCTCTGCGGGCTTGCTTATAAACTGTTTTCAGTGTTTGCAACAAAAATTGCATGCAAACTGCTAGGCACTGCAACTTTTGTTTTCCCTTGGCCGCTAACCCATCAGCCCAGAGCCATGCTGGCTGCTACACAGTGACATCCTCCCACAGACGTGTTGCTAATGTGATGGGAACTGTCTGAGACCTTCTCTGCGTGGAGGAAATTCATTCTGGATCAGTGGTTGTTTCACAGGAGCAGACACCTATTGCAAACACACTGGCACGAAGCAGGGTTTTAATTCCTAATGGTGTTTGTCAAGTTGGTGCCTATTTCCCCCCCCACCCCCCCCCTCTGAATTTCTTTTGGCTGGGGCTGGGAAAAGGGGAGCCAGTTAGCTACCCACCTCCCATCAAAGAATCAGGGGAAGTTGAGCATCTGTAAAGGACTTTAACAGAAGCAATGCCTCAATCATCTGGGGTTGGTTTTTTTTTTCTGAATTTGATGAGAGAATGTGATGTTGCAGGAGAGCTGCATTCACCCCACTTTTCACACCCCAGGGTGGGACGAGGCACCCAGCTTCACACATGTCATGATCCCCATCCCAGAACACCATGGATACTTTCCTAATTGTCAGCTCAGCCAAAGGAGCTGATTGGGATGAACCTTTGGGAAGTGACCTAGTGTGAAGAAGAGCCAGCATTTCCACCTTAGCAAGTTGGATGCTTGCAGATTTTTTTTTTTTTTTTTTTAATAATTTGTAAGCACTTTTTGTTCTGGGTTACAGTGGCAGAGGTAGCCACACTGTCCTTCAAGATAAACCAGAATGGGGCCAACACATTTCTGAGCCCCTCCCTCTCCCCGTGTCTCTCCCCCCCCTTCCCCATCCCCTCAACCCCTGGTGAATTACGGTGTTAAAGAATTTATACCTCATTTAAATATTCATGCAGTTTATACCCAAAGCCAGGCTTCGGCTGAAGTATATAAAGGTAGCATAAGTCAAAATTTGATTCACTATATTTACAGGTGACGGCTTGGACAACAGTGTAGCTTCCCCCAGCACAGGTGATGATGATGATCCAGATAAGGACAAAAAGCGACATAAAAAGCGTGGCATCTTTCCCAAAGTAGCCACAAATATCATGAGGGCATGGCTGTTCCAGCATCTAACAGTAAGTGAACTCTAGATCACATATGCAAAATAAAACATGGATAATGTCATAGTTGTAGTAGTCATAGAAAGCAAAAAATACGTATGATGTTGCTGCCAGGCAGTAGAGGGACTTTTCCAAGCAGAGTTGTTGTTGTTGCCTCATTTGCTAGATGCCAGGGGAAGAGCATAGAGCCTATGTTTTTATGGTATGGAGTTTTTATTTTTTTTTTTTTTGTGTGTGTGTGTGTGTGTTGTTTTTAGATTTGTTTGTTTGTTTGAGACGCAGTTGTTAACAGGACGTGGCTGCCAAATGTGATTTTTACCTAAAGCTTATATGGATATAACAACCTTGCAGACCTGTTCCTGCTTTGAAGTGGGAATTGCTGCTTTTTGGAGCACAGAGCAGCATTTGGCCCCTGGTTCTGTGCTCCAGAGAACTGCAGAAAACAATTGGGGAGATTAAAAAAAAAAAAAAAAAAACAAAGCCAAAAGCAAACAAAGACCTTATTCAGATGTTTGTCAGAGATCATCAGAAGCTTCATGATGAAAGGTCTGAATGTATCTGGTTTAATAGCAAAGTATAATTTTTTTTCTTTGAGTTGTTCTCATTCCCAGAGTGTAAGTTACCCCTGTATTTAATGTTAGCAAGTGGTGGGGGTATGGGCAGTTATTTCTGTTACCACAGCTACCTGTATGGGGTTTTTTTTTATTCCTGGGATTAGAAATCAAAGCTCTGGACAGGTATGTGGGGATAAGCTGGAGGCTGGAGCTGCTTTCAAGGCTTTACAATACCTACCACACCTTCTAACATTAGCATTTAGAAAAGTGTTTCTAATGCCAGTCTCCTTCCTCATCAGATTGTGGTGATCTGTCCCTGTGTTTTTTATCCACTCTGGGGATCTGGGCTTTAAGCCCCAGGATTTTTTTTGCCTCTGTCCAGGAGGATAAGGGTCAGGCAGGGATGTCTGCAGGTGGTAGTGAGGAAGGGTTCCTGCCTCTAATCCCAGCAGCTGACTCTTTCCTCTGCCTGTAGCTAGGGTCAGGATGAAACTAGAAGCTGGCCAGCTTGCCCAGCCCTGGTGGGAGCTCTGCCAAGGGTGCCCTCATAAAGCAGAGGAAGTGCCCATGCACATCACCCCTCCATCCCCTGCTGAGCCAAGAAACCAGATATCTGCCATGGCTCTTGTCAGCACGGGGATCAGGCAGGGAATCCTGTCCTGGGAGCTCTCCTGGGTTGCTATGAATGAACCTTCATGCTGGAGCCCTGCTCCTCAGAGGCCAGGGAGGGCCTCAGATATCTCCAGGTTCATCCAGGTCCTTAGCCCTGCCTGGTGTGGTCAGTGCCATCACTTCCAGAGGCTGAGGTGCCTTTGGTGCTGATGGCTCCCCCTTTTTGGGTCACCTCACCCAAGAGGAGTGCACACCTGGCATCTCTCTGCAGGTAGATGTGAGGTTAAGGACATCCACCCCCCAGAACAGTCCATGGGTGCTCACACCAGCCTGATGCACTTGGTTTAGGAACCAGGAGAGGCCCTGGAAGCTCTGCAGTCAGGACAAGGTACACCAGGGAATGCTGAACGTGTCAGTTCCTGTAATTTCCAGTGAGGAATTGCAAATTAAGTAGTATAAATATTTTTCCCTGAAAGTGACCCGTTGCTGTGTTTGTGCTAGTAAATAAAGCCTCACCCAAATCTGAGCACAGGAACACAAAGGTCAATCCTGGCAAACTGCTAGCCTGGACTGGGTACATCCCCTCCAAATGCCATCCTGGGAATATGGCAGAAGGTTGCAGGATGTCTCTAAAAAGCCTTTGTGGTGGGAGCCACCCTGTGTCAGCGTGACCTGCCCCTGTAGTTAATTCCATGCTTAGTCTGAGGACCAGAGAACAGATCCCTTCACTGTTCCACCTGGGCTAGGTGCAGGGTTTTAGTGGCTTTTCACTCCTCTCCTGTGTGGTAACAGTGTTCAAAAGAGGAGAGTGCCTGCTGAGCTTGCTGCAGGGCTCCTAGCAGTCCCTAGGAGACAACATCTGGACATTTGCTTGTAAAGGTGGTCTCTGCTCCTGGAGGACTCAAACACAGAAAGAACCATTCCCCCCAGGACCTCTGCAGTGCTGCATTCCCTACACTGAGCTAAAGCCTGCTTTAAAAACCCTCCCTCCCCTGTGCAGAGCCAGCCCAGCCATGTGAAGCATGCAGGTTTTTTTGCAGGGCAGCTTTCTCCTCTCCTGGCAGCATGGCAGATCCAGGTTTACCTGATCAATTCAGTAAAATGGAATTGGTTTATCCAGTCCAACCTCTTCCAGGCAGGACCTTGAGACAGACCCTAGGTAGAATCTTGGACAATTTCCTCAAATTAAGACATGTCTGGAGAGCAATGTAGTCTCTTCCAAGTGCTGGAGCAACAGAGAATGTTCACAGGCTGCTTGGGCTGCAAAATAAACCAAAACAGACCCAGGCCCAAATAATGGCTGTGATCAGAGCTGAGGAGTAATGGGGGGAGAGGCTGAAGGAACTGAAACTGCTGTTCATTTTTGAGGGCACCTGGGCTTCATGGCTGCTCTTACAACACTGCACAGTGGTGTTGGTGGTGTCCCCACCTGATGTCCTTGCTGCAGGAGGGAGATCATCCTAGGAAACTAGAGATCCCAGACAGTTTGTTTATTTATTTATTTGCCTGTTTATTTGTTTATCCATTTATTTATTTACCCATTTATTTATTTACCCATTTATTTACCAGTGGATTTGGTCTTTTATAGGCTGAGCACAAGGTCCTCCCTAAAGTGGGAGGTGAGGAAAGATGGGAGAGGTGGCTCTGGGAGATTTCATGACTAAAATCCCCTCCCTTTTGCCCCCCAACACTTTACCTGCCTTCACTTTGCCATCTGAAAAATGGCAGAGAAGAAATGAGTTAAGTGCAAAACCCAGCATCCCCTTGACCATTGATGCTTCCTAATTGGGATGATAGTTGGGAGTCCTCCTTTTCAAAAGCAATTTTTTTTTCTTTCCACAATTGTAATATTAATACACATCAGTGGTATGGAATTAAATAAAATAGACAGTAATTGCTGTGTCTGTTGTACTAATGATTATCAGTTGGAAAGACCTAAAATAAACATTGGACAAATACTGTCTTTCAAAAGTGGAGAGGTTGGGTTAATTCCTTCTCTGCAGTTATTCCATCTCCAAGAGTTTTCAGTCTTCCTCTGTGCCCTGACTTCATTTCCGAAGGTTTGTCCCCTGGTTCTTGTTTCACACTTAGGAGGAAATTCAGGTTTTTTTTCTCTCCGGATGCTGAAGTGTTTGGGCAGGAGTTCCCACTCAGTGCCAGGCTCCAGCCCCCCACAGTATTTTGAGTGATGTGCAGAGCTGAGTTGACACATGCCCAAAGGGCAGGCAAGCACTGTCCTCTGCAGAAGCTTTTCAAGGGATAAATTCATCCAAATTGCGCTTTTTTGGGTTTTTTTTTTTTTCACCCCCTCTTGGAATAATAACAACAAAAACAATCAGCTAAAACAATTGCAAAAGTGCTGACCAGAATTACACTTAGGACTTTAGCAGGATATTTTTTTAACTGTTTGCTGTTCTGATTTAATTTTGATGAAACATCTGGGCTGGAAGAACTGCTCAGGTGGGCTGTCATTTGGGCAAAATGTAGTTGTGGAGCTTGTCAGAATTTTTCGTGGTAGTTTATGACACCATCTGGCAAATTTGGAGGTTTATGAAATCTGTTTTTAGGATTTTGCTATAAATTTGAGGTGGAAGATTGTTGCTATCTGTAATAAAAGAAAAAATAATACTTTGGTGAAGAACTGTTAAAGTTGAGTCAAAATTGAGGAGATGCTTGTGGAGTGGCATCAGAAGAGCATCAAAAGCCATGGCAGGGCTGCAGGAGGGACTGGAGCAAACCAGTTCTGCTTCAGAAAGTCACCCTCAGGATAATTTCAGGGTGTGTTGCAGCTCAGAAATATTTTGCAGGCCTTTTAGACTGCAAAAAATTATTTTTTTTATCACTTAACATTCAGGGTTCATGTCTCCCCCCAAATTTTTCAAGCATATCCCTCATTGTAGTGTACATCCCTCAGCAGGGTTTGTGAAATAAGGGAAAAGCTTGGGGGAAGGGGAATTAAAAAATAATCTTGCTTACAGTTAAATCTGTGTAAATTTAATTGTGGCAACAGGGTTAGTTTCAGCCCCTCCTAGGCTTTTGTCCCAGCAATGGTATTATTGGTATAAATTGGGGTTTGGAATTGGAATAAATTCCTTTTTGTTCAAAGCTAGGAGAAGGGAGTTTGTGGGGTGTCATTTCAAGTGTTTTTTTCACTCGTGAATATTCTGCATACTTTAAATCCAGCTTAATTTAAAATGTTGGGATTCAAACCTCATTTTGGGGATTATACAATGTAATTGGTTTGTTATATGATGAGTATTTGATGATCTTCACGTTCATCATCTAATCAGGCTAAAAAAGCCATAAAATTATAATCCCAAAAGATGTTTAATAACAATTTAAACTATTGAAGGCTTTATTTAAGCACATTAGGGGATTATAAACTACTCTCTTTTAATGGTGCCAAGAGGTAGATTCAAGGACTTCAAACACCTTTTAAAAAACAAATTGCCATGATTTGAAAAAAAATGAATGGGCTGAGGATTTCCTTCATGTAAATCCCATAATTTAATCATTATTTTTAACTGCTTTTAAAACAATTTCCTGAAGAGGTTAAATCTTACTGAAAGGGGAGACTGAACAGAAAGTAAAAGACATGGCTGAAGGATGTTGACTTTAAAGTGAAAGGGTTTTTTCTATTATGTATCTGGATTTTTAACCTCTATTGATTACTTGATGCCATGATATGAAATGAACAAATTTAAAATAAGCAATATGCAATCCCTTTAGAAAAGCTGTTATTTGTAAAAGCATTTATTGGAAGCAGATACTTTGAATCTAACTGAGAAAAATAGTCCCCATTGCTTCAAGGATGCTATTGTGGTAGAAAAATTATACCATTTAATTCTATAAGTTTTCTTTTTGTATCAATATTTTCCTGGCTAGCAACTCTTTTAAGTTAAACCAAGTGGATTTGTTGTCTTTTCTCATCCCTCCATAGTGATGAGATTTTGCTTTGGGGGAAGCATGGGGTTAATTTTGGCTGCCTGCCCCTACTCCCGTGTGGGATGCTTGCCTGCTTTTGGGAAGGAATATAGTGAAAGGGTAGATGGGTACAAAACTAGGGTACTGAAAACTTGGGAAGGGGAAAATACTTGCCTAAATCGAGTTTTCTTTGTTCTCCTCTTGAGAGATTTGGAAGCATTAAAACAAAATGAAAGTCCTTCCGCTCTGCCCCGCCCCCCCGCCCCGGCCC
>VZUI01036936.1:0-57406 GCA_013401135.1 Cettia cetti | reverse complement strand
TTGCTGTCTAGCAAAACTCAAGGATGTTATTTCAGAGCAGGATTCCGGTCAAAGAAGAATCAATTATCCAGGTTTGGAAACCTTTTGTTAAAAATGTTTTTTCCTCAGAACAGAATTCCGACAACAGAATGATCAATTATTCACCCTTGGAAACTTTTTGTTTAAGGATATTTTCCTCAGAGCAGATATCCTGTAGAAATAATAAATCAATCACCGAACTCTGGAAGATCTTTAGCAAACCACAGCAAGAAAATAAGAATGAACGGATATGCTGAAAAAGCAAGAATCAACAGAAAAGCAAGAAAATCCCCACTGAAAAAGAGCATAAAACAGGACTCCACCACAGCAAGGATGGTGAACCACGGGGATTCGGAGCGATAGAGTCCGAATTGGGTTCACCCAGTGCCAATCGCCCGGCTCGGCACTATGGTGCTTGGGGCTTCTTCAAATTTATACTTTGTCAATTTTAATAAATTCTCTTTTAATTATTAAATTGGCTGGTTCATTTATAACAATCAGGTAGTTCTGAAATGGGCACGAAGAAAGTGGTCACTTAACCCAGAGTTACGCAGTGATTAACTCAGCTAACATGTGTGGCTAGTGCCGTCTGTCTGCAGTGTCTGTAGGAGAAGTGGAAATCAGTACTGGCTTGTTTATAACCCTGTACTCAGAGCACACCTCTCCCTCTGGGGCAGAGGCAGGCTGTAGCAGGGCATGACCCACCTTAGCCCATCCAAGGGTTTGCTGGTGGCTGCAGTGTGCCGGGGAGGGGGCAGCATGGACAGTCACCCTGGTGTGCCTCTGTCCCACTGCTCTGCTCCGACCCCAGAGAGCCCTGTGAGCCTGGCCCTGCCCTCTCCTTCCCTGCCGACTTTTGGGTATTCCTCTCAAAATGCGGGCACATCTGGAGTGAAGAGTAGAAGGTCTTTAAGGGGAAAGTATATTTTCACTTCATATAGCAAGCAGCTACTGCTGGAGGAGAGTGATTTTATAAGAGCTGCTAATCACAGTAGGGTGAGCTAAGTATAAACTGCATTATTTGGCATTAGTAATTGGATGCCTTGCTCCTTGCCTGTTTCTGCTATGGTGAGTTTTTGTTGACTTGCTCTATGGATTACAACATCTAATCCTTCAAAACAATGTGTGGTTTTCCAAAGAATCATAAATCCATTGTTGTCCATTGCAGCCTGACAACAATTTTCATCTTAATCTCAGAACTAGTGGGACTGGGATTTGGAGCTGTCATGTTACTCGTATAACTGAGCTGGTAAGAGTGCAGCACTGTATTGTCATGAAGAGTATTAGGTGTTCTGATTTAGAGAATTAGTTAAGGGCAACATTTGCAATCCCTCCTCATGTGCCATGCTGCCTAGCCCTTTCTCTTTAATCACAACCAGTGTAAACTGAGATAATCCTATTGTTGAGAGAAAACACTGTCTTACTGCTTAGAGCAAACACTAAATCATGTTTTAAAAAAGAGATGAGGGAAAGTATTTTTGTAAATGCTCTGGTTTGTCTGAAAATATGCACATGAATCTGAATGGTTGTCATTCTGTGTTGGAATTTTTAAAATATTAAATCCATTCAAACTGCTTTGTTGATGGACCTCATGGTACCAACTTCTGATAGTCAGGATAGTGTTAAGTCATCACTGTAGTCATGTTTTTCAGGAGGTGTTTCCCTACAGAACACTCTGATCCTGATATAGGCCCTTTCCTCTTTCAGCCTCAAGTGTCCAAAGAAAATCTATTGTGCATTTTGAGAAAACCATTATACCTGGACATTTGTCCTGAGTTAAAACTATTGTATACTATTTTAATAACCTGTTTTATTTAAGTGTCACTATCTGTGCAGACCAGCTTGCAGCCTGCCTTCCTGGTTGCAGGACACTAAAGTCTCAGTACACAACTCTGAGCCCTCCTTGCTCATCTTCCCAGCAGAACCTGCAAATCCAATGTGCTGTCTCTGTTGCTTGCTCAGCTGAAGCGTTCAGATTCCTTTCCCACTTTTAAGGATTATTCTAGCTCTCACCTGGGACGGCAGAACCTGCCTTTGCCCTGTGGTCTTTGCAGTCTTCTTGGGACCTCCATTCAGTTGGCCTGCGAAAAAGGAAGGCTGAGAATGTATTTTACAGGCAATTGGGGGGGGAAAAAAAAGCCAAGATAAAAATTAAACATACAAAATAGCTGGTGTTTTGTGGTTTTTCCCATTCTCACTGACCATCTTCAGAGAGCCCTCTAGAGATGTGCAGCTGAAGAGCGAGCCACTCAAAGCAGTGGCTGCTGTTGATGCTTCTAGCCCTTGCTGCTCACCTCAGGAGGACTGTGATGGAGCCCTGGGTGGGCTCCTCAGCTGTAAGCAACCTGCCAGCTATTGGGAATAATCTTTGGTGAGTGATATAGCAACCAGTCCAGGTCAGGTTTTGGGTAGGAGGTATTTTAACATAACACTACTTCTTGTCAGATGAAAAGTATTTTGGCTTTCCCTGGGAAGGATGAGTGGTTTGGTTTTTATTTTCCTAGGAATGCATTTTTTTTCCCCAGCTGTGAACAGTACAAGATATAGGTAGACAATGAGATAAAAAATGGTGGCTATTCCTCTCTTCCTCCCTCACTCTTTTCTTGTTTTGACCACTCATGCTGTAAACTCTGGACTCTTTCCCACTGTGTGATGCATAGTACAGTTCAAATAATTAGATGGGAGAAGGGTATAGAAATGTCACATCCCCTGGAGTAATTTTGATAATGACCCAAGGAGCTCTAGGGGAAGACTGGGTAGACTCCTGGTCCCTATCCAGAGCAGCCTCATGGGCTCATCATGAGGTGGTAAGTAAGCAAAAGTCTTAGAGATGGGTGAATCCATTCCCTCACCCTTAGGCAGAGTGAGGTTTTCCTCAGCATATCCAAAGATGCTGAACTATTCCTGCTGTGCAAAGTCAACAGCCAAAAAGAACATCCCCAGCCCCACAGATGATCATTTCCCAAGTGTGTAGGTTGAGACTGTGGCTGCCAACCAAAGCCATGTTAAAGTCCACAGGAGGTCGTGATGGGGTCCTGGGAAAGAAGAGTTCTTGCTTTGAGCAGCGGCTGCAGTCTCTGGGCGCCAGTCTTCAAAGGAACAAGCCTGATTTACACTTTTGAAAATAAATTATATTAAAAACAATGCTCTGGTCAGTCTCATAATTTCTTCTTGAGCGCCTTGCCTTCCTCACAGCTCTTTTTAAATAGCGCCTACTTACTTCAGCATGAAAGCAGTACTTAAAATACTGGGTTTGCTTCCAAAACTATTTTTTTTTTAATGCTGCTGAGGTGACCTATCTCCAGACTTGTCATTTACATATTTGAGCTTACAGTCCTGTCTTTTATGGTTTTTTCACCTTACACCTATTCTGATGACACCTAACATTTCTCCTGTGCCTCTGGTACATATTTTGGTCTACAGTCCTCTTTCCAACTTCCTACCTTCATAATTTATTGCATTTTTAGCATTTTCAAGCTGCAGTCTGCTAAAACCTGTTTTTTGTCTGCTGTAATTTTTGTAATTTTTGTTTCCAATCCTTTGACACAAATTTTCATTTGAGTACTTGAGCAGCAATATCTGACTAACAAATATTAGGGTTTCTTGTGTTTTATTGGTCTGTTTGAAAAGGAGGATGGCATGATTACACTGTTGTCAGAATCTACATAGTGACCTTTCACATCCATATCCATCCTACTTAGCTTCATGGTGCTGATGATATGATGAATGTGGATCATGTTGACTTCTTTCCTGAGTAGAAGGTTAATGCATCCACGCCTCTAATCAGCAGTTTTTATGAAAGTATTGGAATTGTAAGATCCAGTCCTTGTTTTTTGTCTGTCCATATTTCTCCCACATAACTCCATTGTAAATGAGACAAATTCTGCTTTCTGAGTCCTGCTACAGTTTTGTCTCCTGCATTTAAGGTTTATTTTTTCGGTGATTTCTGTGGCAAAATATTTTGTTTCTGAACTTGATCTCATTTTCTGCTTTGGCTGTATCACTGTCTAATAACTGTTATGATTTGATAACTTTAAATACCAAATTTCTATCTAACCTAATTTAGAGACATTCTGTATTCTTGTAACTGTGTTTTTCTCATTTAAAAATGAAGCTCTTTACTATGGTTGGACTAAAGGCTGTTTTTATTTTATTGTTGGAGTAATTTTATTCACTGAATTTTTGTAAAATTGAAAGTTCCTGTGGCTTGTTCATTGCTGGCCCCAGCCTCTGTGTGGGAATGGCTACTGTGGGATGTCCCTGGACCTTTTCATCTCCAGAATGGATTCTCTTTGTCAGGACAAAGCAATTGGAACTCAGAAATGCCAAGTTACTGCTCTTTAATGAATTACCACATCGAGCCACAGAATGAAGTTGTGTGTGCTCTTACTTTTTTTAGGAAATGAGAAATGAAGCGCATGAGTCTAAACCTTTGCAGATCAAAGGTACCATGCTATGCTTTTGCTGGGGACTGAGTGCTTTTAGCTCCTGCCCCTGCACAGGCACTTGGTCAGCTGCAGGTGCCTAAGCCCTTGCATATATTTTAACTAGAGCTAGAGTAGTTCAGTGTATGATGAGGACACTTACTGCTGCTACCAGCTCTCCTCGGCACCAGCAACTCTTTTAGGCATGTATATGAGAGTGCCTCTGTTCTCATAATTGTAGTATCACTACCAATATGCTATAATTAGACAAGTTAAAAATTGTCTGAGCTGAAATGTACTAAACTCCAGATGCAGTTATTACTGAGAAAAACTGTTTTGAAGCTTTAGCTCCAGGTAGGTGATATCCTGACACCCTCCTCACCTTTCACTTGAATGGAGCTTTTTGGGTGGACTTTATGCACATGAATAGTCTTTGTTAACAGCTCTTCTTGTCTTTTTATTGCATACCAGTAGCAGCATTAGAGGCCCAATGGAGTGTATTTTTTTTTACATAATTCCTTTATGCCAACTGCCAACCAGGGGGTTGTTTTTTATTACAGTAGTTTCTCTTAACTGTGTGCATTTCATGTGTCAGGGGCTGCATAGAATGTCCTCTGAAACTTGGAACAATAATCAGTTCACTCCTTTATTCTGTGTGAGGTGTCCATGCTCCTTGTTTCTTACCTCTTGCAGATAGTGGGTGTGAGCTCTGCACAGCACGGACAAGACGTTCTATCTTTGAACTGCTGCCAAATTCAATGAACTGTCAGCTTTGATGTATCCTGGTTTCTTCAACCTACTTTTACGAGGGGAAAAAAAAGCATCACTGAGGCTATTTGCTTTTTTGCTATAACCACTCCTCATATCATTTTGACAAGGTAGTTGCCTTGTTATATTCTTTCTATGGATCATTGATCGTGTCACTTTTTATAATCATTGCATTTTTGTTCCAACCCTGCAGTGAGAGCACTGTCAGCAGAGAAAAGGTAGCGCAGAACTCAGACTTCTGCCCTGTTCTCATGAATGCAGTAGCAGGAGATTCATCATCAGAGGCTCTCATCAGAAACCCCCATTCTTCACATAGTTTTGGAGCTCTTGGCAGACTTTCTGCTTCCACCCACACAGTAAAGGCTTGCCTAATAATGCCAACAGCGTGAAGCCCATTAAGATCAGAATGGCAGAATAACTGAGTTCAACTCCGCCTTTTGATAGTGGAGAGTTGTCTTTTTTAAAGGAAGGCAGAAGAGTGTGTTTCAGCTCGGAAAGCTGGCTGATTTCTGACACTGAAGCAGCAATGTATGTTTGCCCCACGAGTGGCTGGGTGCCAGGGTGGGCTGAGGCAGCCCATCTCTTCCTCAGCAGTGTTTGTACTGTGCCTGCTGCAGAGAGGTCCTGTCCCATCCACAAGGAGCTCTGTGGGATGTGACCTGTGGGCAAGACTACTAACCACCCCTCCTGCTCCCAACACATAGCTTTGTTGTACTTGGACCCTGTGTTTTATTTCAAGGTGCTTGGCGTTCCCCTGCCCTTTCCTCAACCCTAGCCTCTGCCAGACTGACTTAAAAGCTGCAGTCATCTGATTTCTTCTGGAACATTGCTCTGACAAGGAGGCTTAGCGTTCCCAGTGCTGTGGCTTTAAAGGATGACTATCCCCAGGGGTGGCACGATGGGCCACACAAGCACTGAGGGGCTTTGAACTCCACTCTGTGTGTATTAACACCACAGACTAGTGCCTCTGCTTAACACATTTATCAGTGTTTCTTACTGCACCACTGTACTCTACAGTATGTAGAATTGATTTGACATGAATCAGCAGGAGAAACTTGCACATCCCGTATGAATAATGTGCAATATTGGCTTTATAAAATACTCATCCCTAGTGGATGCTTACAGCACATTACACACCTAATTGCCCACATGTAGAACTGTGTCAGCAACCTGCCTGAGTAGGGTGCAGTAAATACATTCATCTGTTGTGTAGATCCCGTTTTAGCTTAAACAGGGGGTAAAGGCTTTTAAGAAAATGAAGCCTGGCTATTTAAACTCAGGTTTTGCCAGTTGGACTGTATGTATATAATTTTCATTCCTGGTAAAACCCAGAATGCATCAAGCAGACCACAGGTCAGTAAGATGGGTTGCTTCTCTTGAAAGCAAACAACTTTCATAGGCATGCTGGTAAGTGAAAGACTAAGAAGGGGCTGGAATAATTTACTGTAGTGTTATAGCTGTGGACTAAGTAAAACCTGGAACAGCTTGCCCAGAGAGCTGGTAGATACTCCAGCCCTGGAAATGCTTATGGTCAGGTTGGACAGGGCTCTGAGCAACCTGATCTAGTTGAAGACTTTGCTGCTTCCTGCAGGGGGATTGGACTAGAAGAATTTTAGAGGTCAAATGCAAGTGCAAGGGTGAGAATGGGACTGAGGCCTGGGAGCTGGGGGAAGAATGGATCACCCCTTCCAGCTTGAGTAAGCACTTGTGCTAGATGAACGGATGGTGGAACTACAGTATCATGTGCCTCTGCAAAATCAGGTATGGGTGCTACATGCTTTCCACAATTTGTTCCTGCTGATGGTCTCCTTTGCTAGAAAAGTACTTTTGATTAGACCTCTCATTTCTACCTCTCATTACAAACAGACTTTTGAAAATACTGACTTTTTTTTACTGCTTTAATTGCCTGCAATATCTCAAAACCATACACTTAATGCATTTTCTGATTTTATTATTTTGTATTCTTTTATTCCCACACCAAAGGTTTATTTCCCTACATTAGCTCCTCTTTTTTTGTCTGAATGTTCAAGGAGGAAGAAAACCATGCTGTCAGATATCATACAACTAAAACTGAAAGAGAGTACCTCTGCAACAGCATATATTGACTAAACCTCTCTTGGTTCCATCATTTTTTTTTCTATTTGTCAGTGAAGCCTTAGAGCAAATTAGTGCCATGACTAGCCCCTGCAGCCTGCCCATAGGTGGTGGGACATGATGGCTCTGCTTCCCAAAGTCTCAGGAATGTTCCTGAGGCTTGTTAGGATGCACAGTGTAAGGGACCCCAGAGTCACAGAGCTATGAAAAACCACCACCTAAATGAAAGCAGTCCAGTCCTAGTACTTGGGAAATTCACATGTAGCTGCTGAAAGGTTACAGAACCATTTCTATGGGTACTGTGATATAAAGGAAATATTTCAGTCAAAAGAGTAAAATCTTCCTTAAACTCCTTTAGAAACATATATTTATAAGAGAGGGAAACTAACACAGTTAAGGTGTGATGGGTTTCTTTTTTAAAAAGAGCCAGGCAAAGAGGGAAAGATCTGGTTTACATTTTTGCAGAGCAATGATCCAGCTTCTTCTTAAACTCAAATTGCAATTGATTTTAATAGAAGAAGGAATGAGTCTCACATTGATTTTAGACAGCAACTAAAAATTGTTTTTTGTGTGGCAAACTGTTCTTGGATTATGACTAATTATATCACTTTGGGTAAAAGCTATTTAAAACCCCCATAGTTATCATATTTCCTTTTAAATGCTAAAACCCCCACCTCTTGTGAAGGGGAAAAGCCCCAAATTCAGTACGCAGTTCAGTTTTATCTACCAGACAGCATTCTGTAAAAACTGCAAGCAGAGGAGTGACCCTGGTAGGAGTGCGGGCTGGGAGCAGGGGGACGCTGGCTCTGAGGGTGGGCGCTGGCTCTGAGGGTGGGCGCTGGCTCTGAGGGTGGGCGCTGGCTCTGAGGGTGGGCGCTGGCCAGCGCCATGGCGCTGCCCGGAGCGGCTCCCCATGAGGTGCCGCCTTTGGCCCGGCCCCTGCCGGGAAGCTGGCGTTCTGTTTTCCGCAGTCAGGCCTGCTTCTCTCCTCTTGCCTCAGGATGAGCTCCTGCGGGCCACTCCCTGAGGTACTTCAAGGCATGGTTTATTTTGCTGCGAGGCCAAGAAGCTTTGGCTAAAGGCATGAACAGGTTGTGCTTGGCTTGATTCATGCTTCCTCCTCTTCTAGGAGTGCCTGGGGAGGTGCCCGAGGGGCAGCTTGAGGCGCTCATAACATCCCAGCAGATGTGTAGGGACTTATTTATTATGTCATGCCCTCTTCACACTGCTTTAGCCTTAGCTGAGGTGCAAATGTGCCCTGCCCTGCCCAGGGGCCACAGCAGGCATCTCTCTGGGGTGCATGAGGGCAGCACAGGGCTCCCAGAACCGACAGGAGGGGTGAAGTCCTGAGCATGGTTTTGAAAAGGAAAATAAGGACTGTAGAAGAGGTGTCTTATGAGACTTCTTTGGCAAATCTTCTGGACCTTAAGGGAGAAAATCAGTTGGCATTATTTGGAACCCTCTCCCTGAGCATATTTGTACAGTAGTTATCATTAGCAGAAGCTTTGCTTCTTGTAGAGACCTACAAGTATAATTTTATCTTCAGATGGTTCAGATTTTTGTTAAAACTTGAATTCAATTATTTAAATTCTAGCAAACAGTAATGGATGTGTCTGTCATGATGCCATACCTGGCACATCATCTCAGCCTGCACCACTATGGAGAGTTGTGCTTACCTGTCAGGAAGGGCTGGAGCTGAATGGACATGAGATGAACAGAAGTTTGGGACCCAAATTGCTCCCAACCTCATTCAGTACCTTATCTGTTGGTCTTGCCCATTTGCAGGTTAGTTTTGTGTTAGTAACATGAACCTCCACTTGTCATTTTCTCCCCTCACTGACTGTCCACTGGCTGATGTCTTTTCCAGTCTGTCAGTCTGTGCTCTTCTAAACATGACTATTGAGTGCACCCTTACAGCCCAGCAAGGGGATGTTTGGGCCATGTTCACCTGAGGAACACAGAATTCTCCTTCTTCACACTATATTTGAATGGTCACATTGTCATCTTAAATCCTGTGGTTAGGACCAAAGTTCCTCCATCAGACCATGTTTGTCCCTCAGATAAATTCAGATCAGAAAGGCCTTCACCCATTGCATATGCTATTTTTTTTTTTCAATACCAGCATTGCTGGCATCTGTCTTCAGGTACTTTCAGAACATCCTCTTTTTCTTCTAAAAATATGTACTTCCTTCCTGTACCTCCCTCCTTTTTACATTATAAAGTATCACCAAAGTCATAAATATTTATAGTGTTGGTTGTTCAGTTTAGTTAGCTGAGAAAAAGAACCAAAAGAGAAGGTCATAAAGTAAAACTGCAAGCTGATAGAACACTGGTGAGAAAACAAAAGAAAGTTATCCTAAGGGCAGAGCTGAGGAGCAGAAAGAAATCAGGTGAAGTCTGAAGAGATGGTAATGAGGAAATGCTGCCTGGAAAAATGATGACATTCTGAACAGCCTAAATAAACTGTAGAACTATAAAGAATACATCCATTCATATAAAACCTATTCTAACATTCTCTTTTTTGAAATACCAGTAGTAAAACCCAAAACTGCATCTTATTTTAAAACAACAGCAACAGAAGTTGAAAGCTTCACTTTTTTGGAAATATTTGCTAGCACCAGCAGTCCAGCCAGCTGAAGGTAAACCGTCTCCCTGGCTTTGCCAAGTACCCAAACCATCCTCCTGCTAAAGAAAGGCAGAAAACCAGAAGGGAAAGATGCCAGGGGCTGTCACCACTTCTGCTCAGCTCTCCACCTGGTCATTGTGCAAAGGGAAAATGGCAGGAGAATTGCTCAGCATGGTGGGAGACACAGCACCCTGTGCTCCAAGCCCAGCAGCAGCTCATCAGATAGCCCTCATCATTACTTATCCCTTGTGCCTTTTTTGTACAGTGCTAGTCATCATCTTGGCTGTTTTCCAGCTCTCATGACTGCCTTCTGCCTGTTGAAATTATCTTCTACGGTTTGAACTAGTTTTGGTATCTTTCTGCATGTCCTAGGAGTGCTAGGGAGATGTGAATGCACCACGTCCTTCCTGCAGCTCCTGACTGAAGGCGTGTAGGTGATGCCCTCCTCTCTCTAGCTCTGCCACTTTTTCATGTCTTAGAGCAAGGTGCTTAACAGTTTTGCTGGGTTTCAGATCACACAACCGGAAATTGCTTTCAAGATCTAAAATTTGGCCCTAGCCTTACTAAGAGCTATGTGCTTCCAAACAGGAGAGACCCTGCATATAAGTGCCACCTACTACTTAAGGAAATGTATGTCCAGGCAATTGAACAGAAGTGCCTTGACAACTTCCCAGGTGACAGCTAGCTTCCACTGCCTGTTTGCTGTCAGCCCACAGGGTGATCATGTAAAACCTGTTGGCTGCATGGGTAGAAATAACAAGTTTTCTTTCACAACTGCCCCAGGCTGAGAAAGGCAGAGCAGGACTCATCAGTGTTACAAGCAAGGCTGGGGAGCTGCTTGTGGCAGCAAGACAGAGGAGCTGCAGGCTGCCTATCTTGGCTGCACTTACTCCCAAAATCCTGGCACCTGGTAGCTCTGACTCCACTTTGCTTTTTCACCTCTCCCCAGAACCATAAGCAGAGCCTCTTCATGCTTGAATTTTGCTTATTCTGCTGAGAAATTTGGAGCTGCTGTCATATACCAAATTACTGAACTTCAACTGACAAACGTAAATCTTTAATCACAGTAATTTACTTTCAGCATACCACTGCAAGAAAACTGATCAAATTATTCTCCCAGCTCTGTCTGGGCAGTTGCACAGTTTCCAGGAGCTTAAGTGAGGGGAGGATCTGGCCCCTAATCGCCCAGGAAAGTCACAGTTGCTGCTCAGAGTACCTCCTCCCAAATCCTCTGAGCTCTTGGGCAGTTTTCCTGTTTCAAATTGCCTTGAAAGTATATAAAAAAAGAGTAATCTGTTGAGGCAAGCTTGACTGAATGTTTCATTGTTCCTTTGTTTCTAAACATGTGGAAGCCGATTTACTTCTGCTGCTATCCAGTTAGAGAGGAACAACTGCTTTATAAAAATAACACTTGGGAAAACAAGGGAAGACTATTGAAGTTTGAAAATGAATGGCCATAAGCCCGAAGAGAGTCATGTCTGACAATGAAGAAAAACTAAACAGATTTATTCTTTCTATATATATAAAGCAAACTATGTTTTTAAATCCATAAGAACCAATGCCCTTTGTTTTCAATTCATGGTTAAAAACAGTGGCATTGGGTGCAGGGGAAACAGTTTTAATGCTTTTCTGGGGGAAAATGGCATCAGCATTTCCCATCTTTGTTAGTGAACTATTCCCCAGCTGTGGCAAACAGCCAGGCATGGTTGGGGCACGCTTGCACTCCTCCTGAAAGCCATGTTTTCCCCTTTTCCCTCCCAGCTGTAGAGTTCAGTGCTGGCTCTGAGGTCACTGAGTAAGACTGTTAGACAAGCTCAAGGTATTATGAAAATTGAAAAATTCCTGAACTGCTCTTGTGATTTTTTTACAATACCACTAAAGCTATGCTAGCGCAGTATTTATTTCCAGGCAGCAGCTGAAGAAGCCAAACACATGATGATAAGTACAAATGTATTTTGGTCATTTTTGTCATATTTTTGTCAAAGCCCACAGAGGGCTCTCCTGAAAGCACAAGAATGCGCTCTAATGTCTGCACAATCCTGTGCTTGATTTCTTACTCCTGCAGGATCCACAAGAAATTTAGCATGCAGCAAGAGGTGATTTTGGTTTTGCTATGAAAACAGGACAAAAGAATAGTTTTTACATAAAATCTTAAATTGTGTGCTAATCTTAACTACCAGAAGATGAGAATAATTTAAGAGAAACCACTTAAAGTACTTTGCAACACTTTAGTGTCCTCTGGTAGTGGGAAGAGGCTTTAAAATGTGGATACACTGCAGGCTTTTATCTTGCCAGAAAGATGTGTGTAAGTACATGTGTCAGCAGAGCAATAACCACTTTCTTCTCTTGCAGTAATTTGAAATTTTATGCTATTCCTTACATCTCCTGCAAAATAAATTATTAAGGACAAGGCCTAAATGCAGCAAAGTCACCTACTGTTTCTTCTAGATTTTGTAAAGGATGTAGCTTTTATCAAGATCACCTTGTTTGTGATTTTTGGTATTGCTTTCCTTGTTCTTGTAATTGCACAATTCAAATGCAACATTCAAAGGGGGTAAATGCTCCTCAGAAACAGCTTTCTCTCTCTACCCATGGGATACAAATAACTGCTGTAGTGGACAGGACTGGGCAGCAGGCATGCTGTACTCTTGATCTGTCTTCCTCTTTCAAAAATGTTAAACAAAATATTTCCCAAAATATGTTCAATGTATTTGCAAAGGACTCCAAAGGTATTGCCTTCACACATTTAAACAAACCCTGAGCACAGATGTAGGTTCTACAACATCACCAGTGAGTGGATAAGCAGACAAGAAAAATGAAAGACAATCTGTTAAACTATTTCAGTTGCAAAACCCTCCTGCTGGATGACTCTCTGCTGTCACTTTCTGTCTGTGTAATGCCAAGGTAACCTCAGTGCTGTAACTCTGCATCTACAGCAATACAGGTGAGGGAACCCATATCTGGCAGCCTACCTTTGTTGATTTAAAATGCTCTCAACATCTTCTGTCAGGCACTGGTTTGCATGGCTCTGAGTAGTCTTCATAAGTAACACATCTCTGCTGAGGTGTGATATCTTTTAAACAAATGCCATATGAGGTTGAAGTTGAGGAGTGAAATATGAGGTCAGTAGCATTATGGAGGAAATATGTCTTGTACTGGAAGTCTGTGAAGGACGAGGATATGTGAATTTGTGCTCAGAAGATCAGGAAAGTTTCTCCAACAGTCTATGAAAAGGGCACCAAGCTAAAAGATGAAGGGAAGCATCAGCAGAGGTAAGGATATGAGGATATAATTCATCACAAATTTGAGATATAAGGAGATGTGCATGCTCTTTCAGCTAAAACCAAACTGTTGATGTAACTTCCTATCTGTCATCTGTTACCTGACACAAGTAATGATCTCATAAAAGATTCATGGATACAATCAGGCTTTATGGTACATATTTGAGGAAGCATAACATCTATTAAAACTCCTTTGGTGCTGTGTTCTTCCATGGATCCTGGGTATGCCCAAAACATAAGAGTGGAGTGGGGAGTATCAGGGAATCAGGGAGGAAAGATATCCTTCCCGGCAGTATTTGCCTTCTAAACATCAGGACATGCTCCTTACATCCTGCCCAAACTTCCTGATGCAGTATTTAGAGACCAAAAAGCCTTCTACTTGGAGAAGATCCCTTTCTGCTTTTAGTCTTAGACTCTTTTAGTCTGAGATATTCAGAGCAGACCTATGATGCTCCGTCACACACAGCAGTGTTCTGGCTGCCTAATCTCAAAAAGCAATATAATGCTCTGGACCAACCCTGATCCATTTTCTGATCTTTTCCTCTCTGTGTTTGTGTGTGTCTCTGCCACAACTCGATCATTGTTCATTAGACTAAATTAGAAACCTGCCTGAAGCTGAATGGTCATTCATTTTGTACTAGTAGATAGACCAGCTTGGGTTATGCCGTTGTGGATATCTTGTACAGATCATTGGATTGGAAAGAAGTAATAGCTGAGGCCTTCTTCAAGCAAGTGGAAGAAGTCTTGTTTGATCAAAGTGATTTGGAATAGTCAATATGGATTTGTGAAAGGAAAGTTGTGCTTATCCAAACTCATGACCTTCTACAATGAGAAGAGTGGCTTGGTGAATGAGTGGATGTTCTCTTTTTAAGCATTAGCCAGGGTTTCAAAACTGTCACCTGTAACATCCTCATAGACAAGCAGAGAAGTATGGGCATGATAAGTGGACAATGAGATGGACTGACAACTGTGTGAATTGACAGGCCTAAAGGATTGTGATCAGTGGCACGAAGTCCATCTGGAGGCCTGTTACTAGGAGTGTACCCCAAGGTTGATACTGAGACTGCTATTACTTAACATCTTCATTAATACCTTCAGTGATGGGTGGTGGGACAAGCTCAGCAAGTTTTTTAATGGTTTAAAATTGTGAGGAGTGGCTGATACCATTCAGAGGGACTTGGACAGCCTGGGGAAAGGGGCAGACAGGAATCTCATTGAGCTCAGTAGAGAAAAATACAAAGTCCTCCACCTGGCGAGGAACAGCTCCCTGCTCTCTTACAGACTAGGGGCTAACCAGCTGGAAAATCATGTGGCAGAAAAAGGCCCTGAGTGTCCTGGTGGATAAGCTGACCATGAGCCAGCCATTCTCCCTCATGGCAAAAGAGGTTAATAGTACCCTGGGCTGCATCAGGCAAGGCATTGCCAGCATGTTGAGGGAAGTGACACTTCCCCTCTGCTCAGTCCTGGTGAGACCACACCTGTCATGCTGTGCCAGTGCTGGGCTCTCCTGGACAAGGAAGGGATGACCTAAATGGATTTGGTCCCATGAAGTATCTGAGAGTTGATTAAGGGACAGGAGCAACTGTCACATGAGGAAAGGCAGAGAGAGCTGTGACTGTTTGTTTGGACTGGAGAAGAGAAAGCTCAGGGGTAATCTTTTTATTGTATATAAGTATCTGATGGGATGATATATAGTATAGTCTCAGATGGTATCTGAGAAGAGGCTCTGCCTCTTCTCAGATACCAACAGGGTAAGAGGCAATGGGCACATGCTGAAGCACAGGAAACTCTATCTGAAATAAGAAAACACTTTTATTCCTGTGAGGATTGCCAAACACTGGCACAGGTTGTCCAGAGAGGCTGTGGTGTCTCCATCTGTGGAGATATTCAAAAGCCATGAGAACATGGTCTTGGGTGTCGTGTTCTGGTTGATGCTGCCTTAAGAAGGGTGGCAGGGGGTGGACTAAATGATCTCCAGAGGTCCCTTCTAACCTCAAAGGTTATGTGCTTCTGTTTCCTGATTTCCAAATTGCTATGCACTTGAATTGCACTTTCCTTTATTAGGAAAGCAAATCAGTTCCTTCACACATTATAGGTAACAGGCAGTGGTATTAGACCCCCTTCATGCATGGGAAACTCTCTTGCCTGTTTCAGACACAAAGTGAGGATGTAGCTTCTAGATGTTTTAGAAAAAGTTGGACATGAAGACAATGTGTAAAAAGAACATTTGCTAAATGACACTTGCTGCTTGATTTACACAAGGTTGAATCATAAATTTCTGAAGCTTTGCCATTGCCTGAAGCTGCAGTCCTTGACCAGTGTCCTCATGTGTGAAGGGCTCCTTTGGTCCTGTATAATATGTGATATGTCATCAAGTACTGCTGGATGTAACCCCAAAGGCATAACATTCCTCTAGAGAGTCAGGTGACAAAACCAAGGAAAATATTTGGGTACGTGAAGGTTGTCATTATATCTAATTTATAGATATAACCTGTTTTTGCCAGTGGAAGTTGGTGGGAGGCACATAAGCTATGTCTGTACTAGTAAATGAAATTGTCACGGGGGCTGGCTCACCTGCCAGCTTTACTTGTATCCATGTGCTGGCTTTGGCTAGGGTAGTTTTCTTTACAGTGACAGGTATGGGGCTGTGTTTTGGATTTGTGCTGAACACAGGCTTGATAACATAGAGATGTTTTTGTTATTGTTGAGCAGGGATTACACATAGCCAAGGCCTTTTCTGCTTTCCATACTGGCATACTGGCAAGGAGGCTGAAGGTGCATGGGAAGCTGGAAGGAGACACAGGTGACCCAAACTGACCAAAGGGATATTCCAGACCATATAGCATCATGCTCAGTATATAAAGTGGGGGGAAGAAAAAGGATTGGGGGGGGGGGGGGGGGGGGGTGACATTTGGAGTGATGGCATTTGTTTTCCCAAGTCACTGTCATATGTGATGGGGCCCTGCTCTCCTGGAGATGGCTGAACATATGCCATGGGTAGCAGTGAATTAATTCTTGTTTAGTTTTGCTTGCATATGTGGCTTTTGGGTTTTCCATTAAACTGTCTTTATGTCAACCCAGAGATTCTCTAACTTTTACTCTTTTAATTTTCTCCCTGATCTCACTGATGGGGGAGTGAGCAAGCAGCCGAATGGGGCTTGGCTTCTGACTGGGGCTAGACCACAACATCATACAACTAAATTCTACCTGTATCACTGTTGGACACGAAATGAAGAGCTTAACTCCAGGTAGAAGAAAATTCAGAAGGCTTTATTTTCAATTTCACACAGCCTTTTTATAACATGCTGCGCTAAAGAACTCTGTGAATGGTTAATAAAGATAACACTTCTCTTCACTGGTTAAATAATAGAAACAGCACCTGTGAGAGAGTTATTGTGAGAACCTAGAAGTGTTTATGAGAAATAAAGAACTTGTTTACATTCACTGTCCTTGAAAGGAACTGATTCTCTCACAGGAAGAAGGAGTCAGTTACTAACAGGCTGAAAACTTTCAGACTCAGAAAATCAGACCCACACTACCTACCTCTGAATAGTGTGGCTGCATCCTGTCTGACTTGTGGGCCATGTCTGCAGAGTGCAGGGGAGCTTGAGCTAGGAACATGCAGGGAATAAGCTAACCATATATTTTTTTGTACAAATATGTGACCAGACAGGCCATTTATGCTTTCCTTAGACTGTGCTTGGGCCCTAAATATTTTTTACCTAATGGGTAGGACTAGGTGTCCATTCCATGATTCCAAGTAACAAATAATTCCATCAAAGTGTCTAGTTAATATTAACAGGCTGTTAGAACAGTGTTGCCCAAGATGCGGCCTGTACCCATTAATCAGGTTGTAAGACATCATTGGGAAAGTAGTTGGGGCATGAGAAAGAGCAGCTAGGGGTAGATTAACACATTACTTCAGTAGTTAGGGAGGTGATGTGAATCACTCCTGTTTACCAGAACAGTTGAAAGTGCTGCTGCATAGCAAAGTGAGTAGGAAACACTGTGGCTTTCTTTACATTCTGCATAGGCAAGGCCGTTGACAGGTAGCTCTGTGACAGGCCTGAGTCATCTCTGGAAAGGCACCTACCTCTTCTGTGTGACTGCTGACAGGGTTGGGCAGGCTCCACTTTGCTGTCCAGGAACACAGAAACATGGCTGCAGCTAGTGTGGTTGTCTCCTGTGCAATGCTGTTGTGTTTGGAGGGCTCACCCAGAAAGCTGAAGACTTTAATTCAGTTGCATGCTCAGCCACTGACAGCCATCCCCAAGGAGGAGCCCGCAGGCACAGCCAAGGCTCCCACTGGAGTAGGGCACGTGCATGCTGGTGGCTGGGAGTTACCTGCTAGGGGACCTCTTCTGAGTTGCCGATTCTCTACTCTACTAGTGACTGCTGGAATTCCAGTCAAACTTCCTATGCCTCCTGATAGGCTGAAGTCTGTCTTTTCTACTATGCCTGCTTCCCAATTAACATTGCATTTTGTAAGAACATAATTTAGTCAGACCAGAAAGCCAATGTTCTCTCCCTGGCAGATGTGGATGCTTAGGGAAAGAACACAAAGAACAGCTGGTACAAAATGATCTTTCTCTGACTTATTTACCTCATTCCAACATCCTGTGGTTTGTGGATTTCCCTGGACAGAAATGACACCCAAGCAATGGTAACCAGAACACTGAATATTAAGCAGATAATAACAATAATAGTAATGACAATGATGATGATGCCATTATCTAAGTACTAACCACATCTTTTCCATTAATTTGGCTGATCACTTGGAAGGCCCTTTTGTATTTTCACCTCTTGCAGTGATTGGTTCCACAGTTTACTTAAATGATTCAATCATGTTTATCCCCCACACACCTATTTTCAGGAAAACAATTTCTAAATTATTAATGCTTCATTATGAAAGACCTTCTATTTTTCTGAAAATTCCCCTTTGGCTTTGGCCATCTCTTGCTCTGTTTTATGTGTTTTGAGATCAGGCAGGAAGAACACTCACATCGTGCAATGTGTATTATACAGAGGTTTACAAATATGCACTGTTTTGTTCTCTGTAGTAGCAAAGTCCAACAAAAAGGCTGGAGAATTTCCATCCTTTCCTCTTTCTCTGCCAGAGACTGTTTAAAAACTATGTTAAGGAATTGGTTAAGGTGCCCTATGTGGAGATTGTGATTATGTAAACCTTCAGAGGCAGCAGTGTATCTCTGTTGAGTCAGACAGAGGTAGAGTTCACTTGTCCCTCACTGTGTTGTGCTTTGCATCAGTAGCTGGAAGGGTGTTGATAACACCCAGTGTTTTGGCTACTGCTGAGCAGCACGGTCCCTGTAACAATCCTTACCCTCCACCAAGGGGTGGGAGTGGGCAAGGTCCTGGGAGGGGATGCAATGAGGCTAGCTGATCCAAATTAACCAAATGGATATTCCATACCATATGATGTCAGCTGAGATATAAAAGCTAAGGGAGGGAGGAGGAAGAGGGTGGCACTTGTTATTCTACAATGTTTGCCTTCTGGAGCTCCATGTGCTTAAAGTCCTGCTTCCTGGGAAGTGTCTGAATATTGCTTGCTGATAGGAACTAGAGATTGACTTCTCCCTTTGCTTATGCACGTGCAAACTTTTGCTTTTCTTTTTCTTTTTTTCTTTTTTTTTTCTTTAGTAAACTGTATTATCCCAACATAGGAATTGTTTTTCATCTTATTATCTCTCCCGCTGGGAAGGGGAGTCATAGAGTGACTTGCTGGGCACCAAGCACCCAGCCAAGGTCAACCCACTACAGTACTTTTTTTGGCAACCAAACTTTAGGCAAGATAAAGGCAGTTATTTATTGCATGCTATAGTAAATAGTAAATAGTAGTTATCGAGTAGCAAGCTCCTGTGCAGGACATTGAGTTTGTCAGCTGCACTGTATCTTCTGTGGATGATGAGGGAATACACTTCCTTCTCCCTGCCTGAGATTGATGTGAATGCTTTTATAATGCAGTCTCCCATGGTCTTGGCTTGTCCTTATGCAAACTGCAATAATACTAGTGAATACTGTTAATCATACTAACTAATATTCTTGGTATGCTATGGAGTTCATGGAATCCAGCATCATCCTGGTGTAAGAGAAAACAATCTTTAGGTGAAGAGCTATTGAAATCTGCTCTGAGGCATCCAGTTCCTGGGTGGCAGGGTTTGTGGGAGGATTTGGGCAAGATTTTAGGGTGGTAATCATCTCTCATTACCTAGGGCTTTACACCTGAACAGGTAATAAACTCTGGCAAACTGACCTGTCAACTGAGAGAAGGGTGCCTTGCCCACCCCAGTGGAAAACAGCAGCTTCTTGCCCTGTACTGAGGCCTGGCATGTCCCTATTGAGTGATTGCACAGTACTCTCAGAGGACTGTAGCTGGGCCAGGAACCCAAACTGCATTTGAGGATGCTATGGCTGAGACAGGGACACAAACTACAGCAAATGCAATAATTGCTCCAGCAGTGAAAACAAAAAATGGACAAGGTGAGTTATAGGCCCATGCCACCAATTAGTAAGGGAGGAGGAGGAATAAGAAGAAACATAAGAAGAAGCAGCCTAAAAAGAAGCAGAAGAAAGAAGAAACACAAGAAGCAGAAGAAGAAGGAGAAGAAGAAGGGGAAGTAACAATAGGAAAGGAGAGATCAAGAGGCAGGTCCTTCAACAAAGAAGTCAAATGGAGTGGGGCAAATTAAACAGGAAACCACAGTTACTCAATCTCTGACCTCATCAGAACTTCAAGACTTGCGAAAAGATTACTGCTGCCAAACAGGTGAGTGGATTTCTGCCTAGCTGCTTTAATGCTGGGATAGTGGTGGTAACAGTCAGCAGTTAGAAGGTTATGAAGCCCAAGAGCTGGGATCCCTTGCTAAAGATCAAGAAATTGAAAAAGGAATTGGAAAAGAAGGAGCAATTTGCAGCCTCTGGAGATGGCTTCTCTCAAGCATGAGGACAAGATATCCATTTAAGAAAGCTCTTGTGAACTCCCCAGGGAAATGGACCACTGCAGATGGAGGTATGCAGTACCTGAGAGAATTAGCAGGGCTGGAAATTGTCTATAGGGATCTAAAAGGTGTCAGGGTCCCCTAAAGGTTCAGAGGATGCTCCTTGCACTATGGCCATGTGGATGAAGGTGGTTCAAAGTGCCCCTGCATCATATTCCAGCAGTTTGGTAGCATAGTGTTACCCCCAAATAAATACACCAGCCATAGAGATGGAATCCTCTGGGCTCTGAAATATAGAAGAAACTCTGAATATTTCCTCATCCTTACAAGCCCACACCCCAGCTTTTAGGGGCAGCCCAAGAGATCAGCCCTCTCCTGCCCTGGTCAGAAGGAAGGAAAGCCCAAGCACAGGCCATGTGGTGAGCAGTAGACTCTTGTGGCCTGAATGAAGTCAGGCCACCTCTGAGTGCTGCCCTACCAGACATGTTGGAACTTCAATATGAGCTGGAGTCAGAGGCAACCAACTGAGATGCTGTAACTCCCATCCATGAACTAATTCATCGACTGGAGAGCCAAGGAGTGATCAGCAGGACCTGCTCACCCTTTAACAGTCCCATGTGGCTGGTGTGAAACTCTGATGGGAAGTGGAGGCTGACAGAAGACTGTCGTGGCCTGAATGAAGTCATGCTGTGTCTGAGCACTGCCATAACAGACATGTTGGAACTTTGGTGTGAGGTGGACTCAAAGGCAGCCAAACAGTCCCACAGTTGATATCACTGATACATTTTTCTCAGTCCCTCTGGCAGGAGAATGCAGGCCACAATTTGCCCAGTACACCTGGAACCGTCTGTCTTGACCAGCTAACAAGAAGGAAACACAAGCTTTTCTAGGCCTTGTGGGGTTCTGGAGAATGCATATGCCAGGTTATGGTCAGCTTGTGAGCCCCCTCTATTGAGTGACCCAGAAGAAAAACCATTTTGAGCAACAACAGGCCTTTGAGCAGATCAAACAGGAAATAGCTTGTATGGTAGCTCTTGGGCCTGTTTGGACAGCACCAGCCATGCAAAATATACCCTACAGTGCAGCTGGGGAACAGGGCCTCACCTGGAACCTCTGGCAAAAGACCTCGGGAGGAACCTGAGGTCGACCATTAGGGTTTTGGAGCCAGAGTTATCAAGGATAAGAAGACCACTATACTCCAGCTGAAAGAGCAACATTAGTAGCCTATAAAGGGGTTGGAGCTGCCTCAGAAGGTGTTGGGACAGAAGCATGTCACCTCTTGGCACCGTGGCTGCCTGTCTTCCACTGGATGTTTAAGGGAAACATCCCCTCAACACCTCACAACCAGCGCTGCATCGAGTAAGTGGGTAGTACTGATTACACAACAAGCTCAAACCCTATTTCCCAGGAATCCTAGGAGAGCTTAGGACTGGCCAGAAGTGAGAGATTTTGGAGCATTACCTAAAGAAGTGACTCATGCCCAAGAAGCACCACTATATAGCTTCCACTTTCTGGGAAATGCCCTAACCACAAGGGTCTCATAGTAACTTTGAAGCTAACCCCTTCCTGAAAAACAGAAAGTGACCACTATTGCACTTGGTGGATACCCTGTTGCTTTTATTCCAGACTGAGTCCCTCTGGGACTTGAGCATTGCTGGATTGGTCAGTGACTGGACCTACACAGGTCTCTTGGGGCTCCCCTCTGTCTGGAGAGGTGTGTGCTGAGATGCCTGGGAAACTTGGCAGATCAAATGTGGGAGGAGTCTGGAGGTCAAACCCTTGTAAAGGACAATAAATGAGCAAGGGTCTAATTCCTCAACTCATCTTGGAAAATAATGTCACCATAAATGGACTTTTATCACTTCTGACTACACAAAACATGGCTGTAAGTCTGCAAAAGCCTAAGTTCATGTTAGGATCAGTGGTACAAGAAATGTAAAGCTTCACCTGCTGTCCCATGGCTCACAGCCATCAGCACAGTGAGCATTTGTCATGTTGGACCCAGCTGCTTCCCAGCCTCACCCTCTCTTCAGCACCAAGTCCTGATGTTTTGACTGAGGCCGTTCCTGTTTTACCTCAGTGATGCTTCATTCTTTTTTGGTTTCTATCTGCCACACACACACACACACACACACAAAAAAAAAAAAAAAAAAAAAAAAAAAAAAAAAAAAAAAAAAAAAAAAAAGCAGAAGGAGGATGGAACTCTGCAGCTTTTCTTGGGAAGAAGGAATTGCTCAGCTTTTTTAGCCCAGAAAAGGGTTGTCAGCTCCATGTCCAAAACTGGTTCCATGGCAGAGCAGTTCCTGCCTGCCTTGCTGTGCCTAATGAGGTAAGAATATGAAAGCATCGCTTGATGGAAGGAGAGGCTCAAAATTAGACAAGTTGCTTTTTTTAAAAGTCTTTTTTTAAAGATGAAATTCTGCAAACACAATAAGGCCTTCAATCCCAAATAACATGCCATTACCTTGCCTGGACCATCAGGTTTCACAGACACTGCTAATCTCTCACTGCTATCTACATATCCTCTGATTTTTTCCTGTTCTGCCCACCCTTAGGTTGCCTCCTGATTATCACCTCACCTTATTAGGTGTGTTAACCCTTTGGTGAGTTATTATCAGCTTCTCACCATTCCTGTATGTCCTGCTGGTCTCCATTTCAGCTGTCTATTCTCCTGTCTCTGAATAGAAGCAGAATTTCCTTTGCTTGTCTCCTTGCAGACAATTTACAACTCACTCTCTGTGTCAGACCTGTCTTCTTTTGCCCACACTGAAATCTGAGCTGCCAGATAAACTGAACTTGGACAAACTGGAGCTCTGTAGCACCTTCCTCTTTTCCTTCTTCCTTTTTTTTTTTCTTTTTTTTCATTAACCATGGGCAAAAAAAGTCACACACAAGCTTGTAACTTGTGCACTCTGTTCTCAAGTCTAGGTTGCTATAAGCCTTGCAGTCTTCCTTCCTGGTGTTCAGTAATGAGGCATTTCAAGAGGACTATTGTGTGGCTCATGCCCACGTCCAGCTTCCCAGGTTTTTGTGTCTCTTCAACCACCTGGGTAGTGGAAGCTGGCACAGCCTCCCACTTTGCATCCCACACGTGTGGGGCTGCTGACATGGAGTTGCAGAGGAGAAGGCAGGCACGGGAAGATCAGGGGGCAGGGCTGACTCAGGAGTAAAAGAAGCAGTCAGTCAAACAAGAGACTCAACCACAGAGATGTGCGACCTGGGGAGAAGAGGGGGCAGGAAGGGTGTGGTCCTGAAGGAGAAGGTAAGGCTGGCAGAGAGGGAAGTAAAGATGAAGCTATCCTTTTTCCCTGGAAAGCATCTTTTCAATTCCTCTTGGCTAAGTTTAGCTTTCTTTGCTTCTTGGAGCAGGCAGAGCTCCTGGGAACACTTTGACAGAGCAAAAGGGAATTTCTGGGTACATGTGATTCAGATATTTTTCCTTTTCCTATCCTCACAGAAATCATCAGGCAAGTTTCAAAACTGGGAACTTGGTGTTACATCAGTGTTTCCTGCCCCATTAAAAGAGTTTTTGAAAGTAGCTGCTAAATCACCAGTTCCTGTTGTAGGGCTGTCATAGCTGCTGATCTCCAACTGCAGGTATGCCATGAAGGCACAGCACTAGTGTTCAGTGACTTCTGCAGTGTCTGTAACATCCTCTTGGAGGCACATGCCTCCTCTGGTGTCCCAGGACACAGCCCAGAGGTGTTTTTTTCATGACAGGCATTGGAGGATCTCCAGTTTGGCTGATTTTGAGCCAGTGGGCTCCACCGGTAAAAGTTGTTTACAAGGAAGTAGCTAAGACAAACCAAGTTTATACATGCTCTGTATTTGTTGATGATAAAAGATAGGAAGTGGGTGGACAAGGCTGTCACTGGGTCATCTCTCTCAAACTCTAGGCACAGCTGAGGAAAAGTTGTAAAGACTGTGCAGTTTGATGATAAAATATATCATAATGCTTTATACTTTTAATTGCAATTAGAGCATCAGACTCACCACCTCACATTGTCCTGTGGGCATTTCTAGACCTGCATTGTGCCTTTTGTTGCCATATGTCAGCTGTGAGGTGTTGTAGCATGTCGTTGCAACAGTAAAAGTGCTTTTCACTAAAGTTTTGACACACTACAAAACTCTGTTGGCTACATCAGGACAAAAGGAGATAAACTTCCCCTTTCAGGATGAGAGCAGAGCTGGAAAGTTAACCATTTTGCTGATGTCCTGACAACTGGTGTGCCTGGTAGATGATCCACTCTGGACTGCATGGTCCTGGAGGAAGTGTTCCTCTCCCCTGGAGAGCAGCTTGTTGTAGTATATCTTGAAAACTAATACAGAGCTTTGTACAAACCTGTGAGTACAGGAGACACTCAGTGAGAAACACAGCAGCCTGCTGGGATTTTCCCTGGATACTTCTATTGCACAGGTGTAATCTTCTAAGTTTCCTTTCTATTCTGTGGATTTTGATTTTCTGAGGCAGGATGAGAAATGTTTTGTCCTAGCACTGTGTTGGGGTTCAGGACAAGCATCACACTTTATCAGTTAAAAGCAATGCCAAACATGCCACGTTTCTGAAAGCCTGAGTCACAGCTGGAGGGACTGAAACAGGATACCTGGCTGCCTTCTCCATTCCTAACCATGCTCAGACTCTTTGAGTCCCTGTGGCCTGAGTGGGAATGGTCAGATACTGATGACACCACATGTACTGTGATGAGTGGGAAGTGGAAAGTCAGAATGAATTTCCAGGGACATGTGGGCACTCCCTTCTGGAGCTCTGCTTTTCATATGCATCTCCGCAAATGGCTGCTCCCCTCCCCCACAAGAAGCTATGGGATGTGTGCCAATTGGGTTGCACTGGAAGTAAATGGAAAAAGACAAAAATCTGAAATACATTGTTTTGTGCCATTTTCTGAGGAGGCCCAGACAGATTTTTTTAAAACAGTGAGTGAAGTTTGTTGTCTAGAAATTATTATTTTAAGAGCAAGAGCAAACTGAATTTAAAAGGGGAATCCACCTCCTCACCTCACACAGTTGTTGAGGATGTGTCATGTCCGGAAGCACTGGAATGTTACATGTTTTGATTCGGACTATGGCATTTTGCTCCCAGCAATTGTGAGGCTAAACCAAATGTTGGAAAGGAACACCCTAGTCTGGGCTGCTCTTTAAACACACAGAGAGGTCTGCCCTGCTTATAGGGCATCTACAGAACACATCTGCCTGGAGGGCTCCCAGCTGGGATGTCCCCAGGCAGCCCCACCACTGGCTTCAGCTGCCCTTTGCCTCTTCCCACTGGGAGGAGTTCATGGGCTAAACCTATGAGTAGCAAGCTGGGCATAAATCCACAGAGGATTTGGACGTGGAACATCGCTGTGGCTCTGGCTCCTTTTCCCCTTTATTCTGCTGAGAACAGCTGTTTTCTCTCCCAGCTCACTGCAATGCCTCTTACCTTAGGAGGACACGTAGGGCTGGCCCTGGGCTTAGCAATGAGCTTGGTCCAACCCCTTCCCTGTGCCTTGAGCACAGCGCAGTGAGGACCCTGCCTGGCTTTCTGCTCTCTGTGCCAAGATTATTTCATTTTGCTGGCAGTGGTCACACTGCTGAAGCCCAGGGATCACATTGGAGTTTATATTGCATTGCTCTGGTTCACCCTGCCGGGGTGAGAAACTACAGGCAGAAGTGGCTTGTGCTCACTGATCCAGTTTGTGTCTGAGACAGTGTACAACAGCCACATCTCCTGCTCTCCACAATCAGGGGGGTCTGGAGAGCTGGCTGCCAGCTTGGCTTGCCTCCACTCACATCCCGTGCCATCCTCTGTCCTACTGGTCTTTAGAATCAGATTCCTGTAGCTGATGCCAGTGGGATGAATAATGCACAGAAATGCTGCAAAGTGGGATGAAAGGTAGGAAATGTGGGTGATGCCAAGTCTTGCTTCCCCTCAGCAGAGAGGTATTTTTTTTGCTGGAAGGCTTTCCTGTTTTTCATTAGGCAGCTGTGTGACGGTCTCTGGGCAAGGAGTCCCAGTCCCTTGCAGTGCCAAGAAAAACACTCTAAGTTCTTGGCCTCTGAATGCCCATGTGGTGAGTAAACTGGCAAGGATGAGATGTCCAGCTCTGCCTGTGCATGCACGGATGGGAACAGACGGGAAGGAAAACAGTCCAAGCTAGAAAATGGTTGAAGGGAAAGAAGAAACCTAACTGAAAAATGCTGGAGAACTTGAGGTCGTCTTGGCACAGATGCTTCCCCAGCACAAATCAAAGAGTAGGGAGAAAATGGAACCTCTCAGGATGGTAATAGGCTTCTTCATTCTTTCCTCCACCCTGCCTCCAGTCACCTCTTCTGAACATGACCTGCCACAGCAACACACAGCAAGCAACTTCTCACTGCCACACAGACTGGCTGGAGTCAAGGCACTGATAGTAACGCACTCCTTAAGATCTTTCATCAAAATCTGTACCATCACCTTGTAACGCCAGATAAAAATCTGCTTACTTTTCATCTAACTGCATTCAATAGGAGCTTAGACTTTTTCCAGAGTAAGAAAAATTGTTGTTTCTTAAAAATTTTAAAACTAGCATTTTTCTGGCCAGAACACAAACTCTTAGAAGTCAATGATGAGGAGCCATCATGCACCAACCCTTTTTTTTTTGAGCACAATGTGGCTTTGGGTATTACTTTAACTTTCCTTCACTGGGAAGTGAAGGAAAACTTACTTTTTACTTCCTCAATGTCAGCATGATTTTAGGTTTCCCTTTGTGTCATGTCATAGGGGTGTAACTTTGGAGTAACTTTGAGATACATAACTAAATGGCTAAGTTAACATTGTTTTCAAAGACTGAGAAAAGAGTTTACAACCATTTCTTGCTTAACATAAGCCTTAGTATCTTGCCCAGTTGTTCAATTCCTAAGCCAGCATTTACAGTTACATTTTTCTTCGAAAAAGACATTGCTTTGTTCAAAGGGAGACACAATGCTGCTACTCAAGCTGCAGGAATTTGCATTTACTGCTCCCATGGCTGTACAGGGTGAATCCTCATACTTAAGAGGGAATGGGCAGAAAGCACTGTAGCCTGTAAGGCCTTCCTGACTTAACCTGTCTAGGAGAAACTTACAAGAAGGAGTTTCCCATTTCTAAGGGAATCTTATTCCAGGGATCACTGTATTGGGTTTGCATGGCCCCATTTTGGTATTGGGCAGGTTATAGGGATGGCTTCTGTGAGAAGCTGCTGGGAGCTTCCCCCATGTGCAACAGAGTCAATGACAGATGGCTCCAAGATGGACCTGCTGCTGGCCCAGGCTGAGCTCACCATCAACAGTGGCAGTGCTTCTGGAATAGTATATTTAAGAAAAAGGGAAAAAAACTGCACAGCAGCACTCAGCTGGGAGAGGGAATGAGAATATGTCCAGACACCAAGGTCAGAAAAAAAGGTTGGGGAGGGGGGATTCCAGGTGAGAGAGCTGAGATTCCCTGCAGCCCATAGTGCAGCCCCTGGTGAGGCAGCTGTGCCCCTGCAGCCCATGAAGGTCTGTGGCGATGCAGAGATCCACCCACAGCTCCTAGAATAAACCCCAGCAAAGCCCATGGATGCCCAAAGGAGGCTGTGATCCTGTGCGAAATCCACAATGGCACAAACTCCTGGCAGAACCTGTGGCCATGTGGACAGAGGAACTCAGGCTGGAGCAGGTCTGTACAACTCCCAGAAAGGCAAGCTGCTTGCAGAGCTCTGCACACACAAAAGGAGACACATTTTAAGGATGTAGGCCATGATGAAAGCATGGCTGTAATAATCCAGAAACAGACTTGAACGTAAGGTCATAGCATCCAGACGTCTGGAGGTCACAATGGCATCTCCTAGCTGAAAACTGAGTGGAAGGCAGAAGCATCTTACTGGGTCTGAACTGGGGCCAACACAATGAGCACTGAAAAGTGCCATGATTGATGCACAGTTAAAGTCTTTGGGCAAGGAAGCAATCACATTTCACCTCAGGTGCCTGATTGTCATCCTGTTCTCTTGGAATTTTTTCTAAGCCTGCTGTAGTTCACATATTTTGGAGTCAGTTTCTCATGGATTTTCATGTGAACAAAGCAATGTTTTTGTAACTGTCTATATTGTTTACATTCTTCTCTTTAGAAAGGACAACTGATGGACACTTTCTCAGACCAGTAGAATTGAAGAGATTGAACCTCAGTCTTCCAATGTGGTCCCATTTCTAGAAATCTATATAAACTGAAAGTGAAAATTAAACTTCCTCTTTCCCTGCTTCAACTCTGCTGTGCTGTCTGACCTCTCTTGTGACGGTAGTGTGTCACCGGATACTTCTTCCCCTCCCTTTGCTCACATGATTGCTGGAAAGGTCATCATTTCCATGAAAGTACTTCAGAACTGTAGAACCAAGTCCTGTATGCATAGCCCAAAGGAGTTTCTCACGCTCTCTGGAAAAAAGTCAGCCAGATCTTGAGGCTTGGACTAGGGCTTGCTTCTCCACCTCAGACTGGGCACAGACAGAACAGAGCCACCTCAGTTGTATTCAAAGATAGTCATAGCTTGCCCCCTTGTCCCTGAAGCAACCAGTCTGCACTGACAGCCTTCACCACAGTGTAAAGAACAGGCTGGATCACATACCTGAACTCATCTAGCAAATGTACAATGCTTAGAAAAGGCAACCATGCGTGTCTCAAAAAACAGCAGCAGCTCTGTGTTTGATCTCACCCATCCCTTCTGAAAACACGCACCTAAGGAGTCAGGAGGGAAAATTCCAGCCACAACTTTCAAGGCACCACGACAAAATATTCTCTTACTTACAGGACTCATTGTCAGCCAGAAGGGTGATTCAATGTCAACTGAAAGGGAATAAGGACATGTATTGATGCAGTACCAGCAGAAAAGTGTCCCAACTGTTCTTAGGGGTTTTCCAAGCATAGTGGCTCATGCTGCACAGAGATTCTACCTTGACAAGAGCAAGGGCTTTGCTGTAGGAGTGTCAGACCATTTGTCTGAGTCCTGAGAAGATCCACAGTGAACAAAGTGAGTCTGGTGAGTTGTACTTGCCAGGTATGCAACTCCTTTTTTGAATCTGAAAATGTGGGTTCAAGTCATGCAAGTAACCAACACATACTGCAAATTTTATTTTTATTTCCTTATTACAGAAACTAAATTAGCATATGCCTACATCTTAATTAAAACAAATTCACCACTGCAGAAAAAGAGCATTCTTTTTATTCTCTAAAGCACACCTGTGAACACAGAACAAAGTGTAATTCAGTACATAAAAGCTTCTTGGTGAACCTCCCACTGCAGTTTCTCCATTAGTTCTTTTTAAAAAAATCATTACATCTTAGGTATTTATATATGCTCCCATTAAGCTTTGCATCTTCTACCCCTAATGCAATTCACTTTTAGAAATCAGTTAAGAAGCTAAATCAAAAAGGCCTCTTTAGTTTGCTTTATTTACAGATGCAATGGCTGAATTTAAATATTTTACAGTCACTCCCAGCACCAGCTTCCAATTCAAAGGATTAGTGCATTCCAAAATTTCTCTTTAACCTGTTTTCTAAGTTGTCCATAACTACAGCTATGTAGGTAACCCCAGCCACCTACATAAATTACCTTATAGAAAATAAACATGCTGACAAAATTATTTATAATTAACAAAACGAAAAACTCAACCTTCAGGAAGAGTGAACAGCAGTTTGGTTTTGTGCTGCAGTCATTGTCAACTATGGGAACAGCAGCAATGTGGGAGAAGAACAGTCAAGCAGGCTGAAGCCCAGAGCAGGTGTCTCTGGTTCCTTTGTGAAGAGAGCTGTATGTCCAGCTCTCACTTCCTCCTTTCTTTCAACACATCTCCCGTTACTATTTTTTTGTGAAATCATTGGGCAGATTTCTGAACTGAGATAGCATACAGCTTATTTCAGAGGAGAAGAAAATAACTGTGCATCTGCAGGCAGGTTGACTTGCATTATCTGAATAAAGACCTATCTGTTCCTCTGAGTTTTACGGTTTACAAGAGGATGAAGGTCTTGTGGCAACTGAGAAACTGCTGTAAGATTAACAACTGGGATGCACATATATTTGTCTGTTCTTACATACTTTCAAAACCCAAATGGAAGGGAGAAGTATCTGTGATTCAGGTAGATCCAGAAGGATTTTTTTTTTTCTTACACAATAAGGTAAATTACTTAGCACATTCCAGGTTAAAAAAATTACAGTAAACATTCAGTAACTGGAATGCATATAATATACAAGTACCATTACATTTACAAAGCTGTTCATGACAATTTTTCTTTCTATATTAAGCATAAAAAAGTTACAAGCTAATTCACAATAACCTTAGTTACAATGTTATTAAAATACATTGATGTTAATCATAAAAATATTTCACTATTTACATGTGTACTGTATAAACCTTAACAATAATAATATGCCTATTTTAGGATGCCTTAAATTAATATTTAGGCAGATTGGCCCATTTATAGTGCAGTATCCATGTTTTGGTCTTCACACCATGAAACTGTACCAGATTCACAGTATCTTTGCTAGTGCTTTGCTAAAAGGCTTAATCTTTTTGTCATTTAAGAAGCAATCATTCATTTATTCCAGAGAGTCAGTTTTGTTTCCACTTTGTTTCTTATTAAATCCTACCCCCAATAGTTCAGGACACTCTGCCTGGCCTTGAGCGATTTGGTTGCATTTCCACATTAGGCTGTAGTTAATTTCATCAGTTATCACACTGTCTTGCTTGTAGTCCGGATGCTGTGCGATGAATTCCCTCATCCACCGGGCAACTGTCATTAATTCTCCTGTGGGCAAGAGGAAATGAAATTTCACGGTTTATACATCTAATTTAGCAGTAGAACGCCTAGAGTTCTGTGCCCTATATACAGAATTAATGAGTAGCCCATGCTTTCGTAAGAAACACATTCCTATACTTTTTGGTTTTCAAATATGGCTAAACTGCAGGCACAATTAAGCTCACATATCCCTGATGGTCTAAAAGCCATTTATCTGGTGCAATTTTCCAACTTTCAGATGTTCCAATGACCTAATGCAGAGAGCAGTAGCAACTGAACAGGTGCTACCAACAGATTGTATAGCAAAAGGTCTTAAAACACTTCATTTAACAGAGAATCTGGCTGAGATGAATCAACAGACACCTCTGCACTACTACATTTACATAAAATAAGTTTGTAGTTGATCCATCCAACTGGGCTGCTAGTTTTGATCAGTCAACCTTGACTTACTATTCTTTCTCCCTCTGGCAGCTATTCTAGCAAAAATTAGTCTGGTTCCCGATTATACCAACTTCTGGTTTGGAGAGAGTGCCTCTCTCCAGTGCCTCACTCCAGAGTTCTTGGGTTGGTCAGCAGGTACCTAAGGGTCCCCAGCACCTCTATAGAAGGTCACTGAAGGACACACACCACTTGCAGGAGACTGGTATCCCCATGAAGTAGCAGCTGGGGGCTGGCTGGACACCACTGTCAAGGCTGCTGAATCTTGCTCCTGAATGCAGCGTGTGCAAGCAAACCTTAACTACTACAAGTTTAAGGTAACTCTGACAGTTAAGACATTAAGATGGGCTGATGGAATGCTCAAAGAGCCAAGAAAAACTTTCACGGCTAGCTACTGAAACATCAGCTTTGTTGTGAGAGTGGGAAGTGCCAAAGGCTTCCGCTACAGAAGTCTTTGGTTTAAGAATATTGCAAAAAGCTAGAGGAATCAAGTTAGAGAAAGCATGAAGGAACACACAAGTAAAAAGCAAAAAGAATCCAACACTATCTAAAAATATCGTAGCAGTGGTTTTGAACAGACATACCTGAAGACAAATCAGAAAAATTGCAGAAAATACCGTAAAGAAAAGCAGAATAAAAAAGGTTACTAGAAATCAAAATATGCTTCCAAAAACCAGAAGTAATGTTTTAAAAGAATGAGGCCAGAGTTTGCACTTCTACATAAGAGTGCAGGAAGAAAAATTACACAAGAGGCTTTATTTGTTGAAGGCACTAAAAACTCAACATGAAAACTTTCTGACACCAACGAGAAGCAGGGAACCTGCAAGAAAGTCAGTGGAGTCAGGAAATGAGCAGAGTGAAGCTTAAAAAGAAACCCATTTGAAGCGCAAGCCGTGCAGGCGTCGGTGCTGGAAGAGCCGGGGAGTGTCCAGTGCACACCAACACAGACACCTAGTGGCCAGGCAGCCCAGGCAGCCCAGCCTTGCCCTGCTGTACCTGCACACCTTCACCGGGAGCACAGCCTGCAGCTCTCTAAAGTACCAACGGGTGTATGGCACCACGGACCGACAAAAGGTGTCAGACACCCTCCAGGCAACAAGAGCCAAAAGGAATTTTAAGTTCAGGTGCGACATATACTGGAGAAGTCAACACAATTATGAATGCTGATGACAAATGAGCAGATAAACATGATCCTACAGCACAGGAACTAGAAGGTGTATCATGGAAAACTGTGAAGAGCTTTTAAACATGAAAAACTACAGAATTAATTTTTTCAAAAAGCATATTATAGGACTGTAATTTCTTATTGTATGACTTTAGGGGGACCAAAAGTGTAACTGCTTAAAGAAAGGTAAGGCAAAAATCATGGAAATCACATCTGTGAATGCTCATCAAGCTCTGTGATTACTGTACTGCAGGCAGCCAGGAGCCAGGAGAGCACATCAGGACAAGGACCACTTGATGCTGCTACCTAGGTACTGCTTTCATTAATACTTGGTGGTGATCAGCAGCTGCTGCCTGCCTAGCAAATCTGTAGTCTCACTGAGTGGTGGCAGTCACACACCAGCTATACAGAGACCAGGAGGGCAATACCTTGCTGTGCTGCAGGACAAGAGGTGACTGAAGCTTAAATGAATTATGCTGGGGCAAGGTTTCAGCCACAGCAGCTAAGGTGTCAGTGGTCTTAAGTCATGAGTGCTGTGTTCACCATGAGAGAAATCTGAAAAACGGCCACTCTTTGTGGATATGACTCATACTAACCAGGCTAGAGATCAAGAACATTTCATTTAAGATCAAGAATAAACTGGAATAATCCAAGCTCACAACTGAGAAACATCATGGCACAGTAATACAATACCTAATGCTTTTTTATTCTGTGAATTCTAGTTCTTAAGAAGCCTCATTTAAAAGTCATTTCAGTTCATAAGAGCTGAACTACAAATCCTACCCTCTTACCTACCTTGCTCTGACTTTTGCAATGACTGCAACTTTGCACCAGGTAGCAAAGTTTTTCTTTGGCAGGGAACACCTGCAGCTGGGGTTGGACCTAGGTCACTAGGCCTTAGGAAAAAGACTCTGCTAGTTATGGATTCCTTGTTTTCTCAAGAACATTTCACTGAAGGAAAAAAAACCAAAAACCACAACCCAACAGACAAGGGAATGTTTAAAAACATGTTACCATTCTGAAGAACTACTAAAGCAATGAATTACCAGGTAAGACAAAATCCCAATTTCCACCTCAGCTTTAGAAAGGTCTTTACCTAGAAGCTTCTACAGAAACTTTCAAGAATTAAAAAGGAATGCAACACTTCAGTTTAAAACTTGGGGGAGGGGAAGAAAAAAAAATTCTTGACTTATGAGGCTAAAATTAACCATCTAGCTGAATTTACATCAATGCAGTTACAAATTTACATAGGAGATTTACATAGAAAAAGTGAAAAAGCTGCTGCAGACTGTGAGCTAAGCGCACAGTTCTGAATTAAGTTCAACCTGCATCTTTTACTCATACTGCTGCACTTTAAGAAGAAACATAAACAGTCATTATACACCTGTCTTGAAAAACATTGCAACATGGGAAAGACAGTGGAAGAGCCTGCTCTGCTCTGCCTTGGAGTTCTGCTACTTACGGAAGGACTTTTGTATCAGTGAGCTAAAGTCTAGGTCCCATGGTCTAGCAGACCTGAGTTTAGACTTTGGAGTCACATCAGTAATATCAGGCAAACTATCAGGCCCAGCCTCAAATACTCTTACAACACTCAAGTGACAGGGCAAAATGGACTAGTGTATGTTTAAACTACTACAAAGTGGACAATACAGTGACAAAAGCAGCAGTAAATGGTGTTGAAGCAAGACTGAGGACCGGGTACATACTACCCTCTAAACCATGATTGTTACTCCAGTCACTCCTAATTTAAGTTCTAAAATGGGTCACTAAACATTAAAAATCAAAAACAGACAGGACAAGATTTAAGCCAGAGAACACACTCCAGTCCTTTGCTCAGTGATTCAACAGCTAACGAGACATCCACAGCTCCCATCGGTCTTATCAAACTGAAAGCAGAAAACTGCCAAGAAAGTCAATGTCAAAAAATGTCAAACATACCAGAGGCTCTCTTTTTTATTAGCTTCAGATAGTTTAGGATGGTGCATCTTGTGTCCACATCTACTTCCATGTTTTCAAGATAAGAATTCAAAATCGGGATCAAACCAGGAAAGACTCCTTCCTGTGTAAGAGAACAGAACCAGCATAAAACACACTCAGTCTGGTTTCTGAGAGAGTAGAATAGAATGTGTTCCAGGTAGAAGAGGCTATGACCTTCCCATTGATAATTGTATCAATGCTCATTAAGATGTACTCTTCTGTGTTGGTGCCTGTCCCATTCTGTGCAGAGCCACATCCATCCACAACAGCATTTCCACCTTCATGTGTGACAAAGGGAAAGGAAAAAATGGTTAAAAGGTAAGACATGCACTAAATATCTACAACAGTATTAGTCAGATTACTTGATGTGATACCTTTGCATATATCTTTTCTGAAGTAAAACATTCCCTGTCGTACAGCATCTCTTTTCTGGGCCACCTTCATGTTTTCATCCACCTGGCAAAATAAGCATTTCAGAGATCTGTGACATCTTAAGAGAAATAGGACTCTACCAAACTGTCACATTTTGGTTTCTTAAGTTGAAACATCTACATTTCTTACTATTTCATCACACAAGGTCAAGCTGTGAAGCTAAGTTTTATTTCATTCTTCAGTATCCAGGACAAACCCACGAACAGATGACATTTTATGAAACTGGGTCTCCAGCAGAATAGGTAATGGCATCATGTTAGAACATGCTATGCTAATTTAAGTCTGGATGAAAACACAGGAAGAGTTAGGATTAACTGTTGCATTACGATTAAGGTTACATCCCTTCTGGCAGACTTCTTTGCATATTTAGATGCAATTTAAATAAGTACGGAAGAAGAAAATTTCAATTTCCCTAGCCACAATTTGCTGGTTTTATTAACAAAATCACCACTGTCTTTAGAAGAATTATCACTGTATTAAACAAACTTTCAGATACAGCATTCAAGTAAGTTTGTATGGGAACTGTATCTATTCCATTCCCAAACATGTTAGATATTTAAACTTAGATTGCTAGCAAAAAAAGTTCTAAATTTCAGGCTTCTCAAAAGTCCTCCAAACTACAATGTTTGCTCTGCAAATGACATAAGCATTGCTCCATCTTTCTGGATGGAAGATTTTGTCCAAGTTCTTTGGTTGGTGTGTTCTCAGGGAATTAACCATCATACAGCTTTTGGACATTAGCCTTGCCATATTGTCCTCAGAAAAAGAGAGAAAATTTGCTGAATTCTTTGTCTGATCTTTAATCTAAAGGCTATGCAAAATCTTTGCTTACTTCTTACATTTCAAAGCTTTGTTTTCAATTCATTTTATATTATGAAACCTGTTTACACAACAGGTTGTTTCGAAAGTTTGAAAGAACTCCAGTCCCAGCTGACGAGTGCTCAACCGCATTCAATCAGACAGCCAAGATTAGCGTGAGATTAGCCCCATAACCCCTTATTATTTTACTTGAAAGAGGCAGGCTTACCCATGGTTGTGCAATTCTGTGTTGCATTACCTGCCAAATTGCTTGGCAAGCTCAAGCAATTTTCAGACCCCCAGCCCTTCAATTCTGTTCAGGTTCTTTCAGCACCTGATCTCTTATTCACTCTTAACTGGTAGTTAAACATTTTGTGCTTTTGAGACACTCAAATAGCAATTTAATTATGTAATCCAAGTGCTGAATTGCTGCGTTATTTATGCAGTCTGAACTCCCTGACATCTCCTTTTAGTAGTCATACCAAATCATACTCTATGTATGGTATGATTACTGTAAATTAATGACTTCAGTATTTTTCGCTGTTTTAATTAAAAAAACTCTATGAAAAGCCTCAGGATGCTCAGGCTATGCTGAATTTTCCAGCACAGTGTCAAAAGCCTTCTGCTCTACAAGATCTTTTTTAAGATTGCAGGAATATCCATCTAAAAAAGATGTTTTTTAGTCAAGTGCCTCAGAAAGAGCACACCCAAGGACAGTTTCAGACAAAACAGTTCAGCAATTGTGAGGACAAGATTAAGGAAAAAGTACATTTTGCATGGCTTGTCTGCCTAAAGACAAGTTACAGTTGTGACCAGAATCAGCAGTATTTGTTTCCACTCAAATACTGTATAACACTAAGCATGCTGAACTCCTCCTTTTCCTCCCTGCTAGATACAAACAAAACACAGAATAAGAGCATGAGACACAGACAATATTCATATTAAGATAAGTCTTAAGTTTTTATTTTGACTTCTGCAGGTTATTTCCCCCCTGCATGTAAAATGGGGGAAACATACCTTTCCCAGCCTCAAAACAGCCTTGAAATACCATGTGACAATGGTATTTATCAACACTTCTGCCCTAGTTAGACACTGCTAGGCATCACAGAAATTCTTACAGCATTTGTCTATGTTTAATTCCATGAGACAGCAGTAAAATATTTGTTCGATATTGCAGAGTTTGAATTATTCAAAGTATGGTACAGATGAAAACTGACTGGAAGATAAAAATGACTGTTCTGTAAGTGGAGAAATAGCTTGCAGGGGATAAAAATCAGACTTGATGCATTACATTTAGCTGTAACAGATCTGATCTTTCACACCTACCTTGGACAAAGGAATGAGAAAATCCAGTTTATATGACAGAATCACTCTGGTTAGCAATACCACAAACACAACATAGGCAGAGTTTTCAAAGTCTGTTAACTGGACCTAGACATGAAAGGAGTAGAGATTCAATTACTTTAGGGGGAACACACTCACACAAGGACAGTCTGGAACAGTTTGACTCAGATGTTGATGTTGGTACTTGTGTTCACACACGCTGTACTTGCCAAGGGGTGATGCACACGCGCAATCACCAGCAGTGACTTCCAGTGCACAATGCACACACACGCTTCAACAAACTCAACCCTGCAATTCAATGCAAAGCACACTTGTGTTTCAAAAGACTAATAACCTGCACCTTCAGGCTCTCTATTTACAGAAGTACAGTAGCTTTTAAATTTCCACTCTAAAAGGATTAAACTCAGAGAGCTTAGAAACAGACAGCTATAGAATAAAAGCACTTATGAAAAAAACAAAACTGTGAGAGTGGAATTGTTCAGTACCAGGAAACGTACTGGAGAAATACAGCCTCTAGAAGCTAAATGGGGCTTTGTTTACTGCTGCTTTAATACAAGCCTAATTCCTTTCTCCATCATCCCAAATCCATTAGCATGCGTTGATGTGCTGCAGTGGATTCCCCTGTCAGTTACATTCCCACAGTCCATGTCTGATTAAATACTGCTGTCCACTTCACTTGCATCTAGCAAATCAAAGGGGAGAAAACACAGCACCAGTAATAGGAGTTTGATACTGGATGGCAGAATGCCTGGTACTTTTCCACTTAAAAGGAAATGTGCTCTTGTACATACTGATGTCTTCCTTACCTCCATAGGTCTGAATTCCACTCTCCATCCAATATCTGAATTTGGAGGTGGTGGCTTAAACCTCATTGTCTGCCAGTTTGTAGACTGAATATTCTGTAGAGCACATGAAATAATCTGTCACAATCCAGATACACATCACTCTATAATATAATCAAAGAAAAATAAGCAGATAACTAGATTCCTAGTGTTTTCTGTGGAACAGCGTAGCAGGTTAGAGAAGTGGTTCCATATTAAGTGCTGTAACTTCCTAAAGACCACAGTACAACTACCCATCCCAGGAGCAAATATGTTGTACTTTCTCATGCTGTTTTGGTTGACTATTATGCACAAGACACTTAAGGGACTGGCATGCAGGTGACTTTATTTTTTCATGAGGGGCTGACACATCGTGAACTAAAAAGGCCTAATATTACCACAGCTATTACCTCATAAAGCTTTTAAAAAGAGATTTCTACATAAATAAAATACAAGCTAGTTTTCAGGAAGCCTTAAAAATTGACAGTTCCCCTTAACATTTATATACATAGCTAAAATTTAGGCTCCTCATATTTTATTTGGTTTAAAGTATAAGTCATCACCTTCTAAATAAAAGATAAAACAAATAAATGAATGTGCTTATAACTGCAAAGTCATATGCTAAAAAACTAGCTGAAGTGAAAAATTAATGAAAAAATTCTTAGCTAATACAGCCATCCTCCAATTAAGCAGTATTATAAAAATAAGCAATTATATACATATTTATTAAATTCCTCTAAATCAGACATAACCTCAAAATGGTCGGATTCATTTGCATCATCTAGATGTATTTTCTCCTCAAACAATGTCAATGGGTCTCGAATGAACAAGTGTGCAATGTGCTGTGCCAAAAGGTGGTCAATACCTACAAATGAAAATTCAAACAAACAATTCATACATATCAAAACAGCCTCTAGGAAATTATTTTTTTACAAGACTGAAAATATCTAACACTGCAATCAACCCACCACATCCTGTTAAAGTGATGACTTCAGGAAAGAAGGAAATGATTAAAAAGAGAAAAAAACCCAAAATCAAACAAATTCTCGTTTGGAAATAGCAGCAGAATATTGGTGTAGCTGCTATTCTTCCTGGTTTCTGATGCATTCTGTGCCATGTCTCCTAAAGCAGTTTGGCTCTCTCCATAAAAATAAAGCATTAATTCCAGCTTGAGAAATTCAGTTTGATGCATTAGGTACTTTTGCTTTCCAAAAATCTCTCAAGACCGCTCTGCACAGATACTTCCTGAGTAGGAATCACTCTGAGGGCTGCACAATGTTTGTAACAAACAAGAACAAAAACATAAAATATCCCCACACTCTGCAAACATAATTCTTAACCTGCTCATAATGAAGCAAACACTTACCTTCCTTTATTAGGTGCTCGTAGATATCTTTGTCTATTGTCAAATCAATGTCATTGTATTTCTCACCACATTCAGATAGATAACTGTCTATGGAATCATATCTGGATTTACTGATTCTATAATGGTTGTTCTTCAGTGGCTATATAATTTAAGAATACAATATTTTAACATCTTGTTAACAATGTTACCTAAGTTTTACTCACTAATGACACTTACGTTGAGAATTATTATCCTATTTAAAAAACCCTACAACCTCAATTAAAATTATTAAAAGGGCGAGTCTTAAATAGGCTCAATATAAAGTGATTCTAGAATTACTATTTTGTTTGCAGACATTTATCTGAGCAAAAAATCAGTCATCACACATTGACTAGAATTCTCTAGAAGCAGAAATGTTTTACTGATGTAATACACCATTACCCCAAGAACCTGGAAAGTATTAAACATATACCAACAGTTTTACCATGTGCACACTGTTCAAGATGCCCTTAAAATAGGTAGTTCAAGAAATATTTCAAGTAACTTCAAAAAATTATTTATTTTATGCAATTTTTTAAGTGCCTTGAATGGAAATTCCTGCTTAGAGAAACTCTAAAAGTTCTGACACCTGGCTCTCTTGATTTAATTCTAGTTTATACTACTCGGCAGCACCCACTATTTAACCTAGTGCAATTATTGCCTTTTGGGCTCAAGCATAAATTAGCAAGTTTCATCACGGGGGCCCTTTTTAGCCAGCTGTGGAAGACTGGGATTCCATACCTAATTAAAAATACGTATTTGTTAACAAAAAATGACCAATCAAGGTTAGTGTTTACAACATCTCTCCTGTATCTACTACAAAGGCCATCACATTCCCTCATTAAGGATTCTGATGTGCACAAGCAGAATTTAATACTAAAGCAGATTTAACTTTTTTGCCCAAACAAAACCCAGACACCTACAAGGCAACATGGCTTACCTCTAGCCCTCTCTCCTCCCGCGTTCGATCATCCACGGAAGCAGAGATCACTCCCCAGCGACAGTCAATGTCAGACACGTAGCCTCTGTAGAATGGAGATGCAGCACTCAACGCCATCTGCAGTGAAACAGCCTGAGATCAAAACAAAGGACAAAGACCCGAAAGCAAAATACAACCCCACTGGAAAAGGATGCAGAAGGAACTGAAGTAGATATACGTCCGTTTAACATACAGCCAAAGCCCATATAATCAAGTATCTCAATCGCTACCTCCAAAAAACACCTGGGTCAAGGGTTAGCATTCCTGAAGTAGCATCTGACACTCTCCAAATGTTTTACCTCTACAGATGAGCAATTAAGGAACACAAAAATGACACCGGCAGAAGCACTTTTGAGACAAATCAGCAAGTATTCTGTTCACTCACTTCCAAAGTCTACCTGGCAATCATTTTATTTTTTTTTTGTTTGGCCAAGCACCTTAGTAACACAGCTGGAACATACCTCACTCAGGGCAGGATCTACTTATCATCCAGACCAGATACTTTCTTTTCATAATTCCTGTTATAAAGTTGTTTATTACAACATGCTTATAAAAGGGACAGATTTAAACAACTTAAGCTGAAACCCTCTGTAACACCAGATGGGTTTTCAACATCAGTTGAAAAATTTAAAATTGTTTTAAGGAGCAAGCTTGCCTTGTTTTCATGAAATACTGCCCAAACCTATTTCTAAAACTATTCAACATGCATGTGAGAGCAGAGGGGAAGAAATAGACATAAGGGCCAAGAAGGAACAGATATTATCTGTTTTGTGGTGTCAGTTGCACATTAAATAATTAACACGACTCATGTGACAACCTAGAAACAGTCTTCTCTCAGAGCACCCAATTTGTGAGCTTGCAATTTGGGTATTTTTTTTTTTATATATAGTGGGTTTTGCCACTAAGGAAGAGTTCATCTGACAGATGTCCATTACTTACCACAATGGGACAAATCGTAGCTAGCTGATCATAGAGATACCTGGCTTCGGAAATGCTGCAAGCCTGAAATGTTACCTGTTGGAAGATGTACAGTTGCTATTGAATTTCTTTAATCATACAACAAGCACAGTCTTCCTAGATTTAAAAACAAGTATATAATAAAACTATGTACTAAAAAATTTAGGGTTGTTTGGTTTTGTGGGGGGTTTTTTTGTGTGGATTTTCCCCCTACATCTTGGAAACATTTCAGCCCCACCCATCAGTAGTATTTATATTAGAAGCTTCTTTCCATGCCATTTCCATGTTCATTAAAAGATTTCAAACCCTAATACTTCTACGGTGAGGCTGAATACACAAACACTTGCCAGAATCAAAGAAAACAAGTTAACATCTAGAACACACATGGGTGCGTAATGCACCTTCAGGAAGCAAGCCAGGAACCTACTTACTTAGAACAACAATCTGACTCTATTGTAGATTTAATATTTGCTTTATGTGACGCTAATCCTGTTTTAAAGAATATTTCAAGATGCCTTTGATCCTGAAAAACTGTGGGGAAAAAAAGAATATCTGTGTGTCTACTGTAAATTCCATTAAAAAAAAAAAAAAGTCCAGCGTTTTCTGTATTAGAGGCCAGAACCCAGCAAAAAAATAGAGAAGAAATATAATTTGCAGAACGTATTAATGCTTTAGAAGCCTTACCACAGATAGGCCACTGGAATAGGTAACTCCTTTGTAATATTTTTGTGAAATTTACTCAGAGCAGCATCAATCAGAAGACACATTTCTAATAGCAGACCTTACCCTCTAGACTTTGCAAACCAACACTTTATGAATTTAAAAACTGCACTGAGTGATCAGTGTATTCACAGATCAGAGAAAAACTTAGATGGGAATGTACCCCTGTACCACTATCATAACATTATGCAACAAGCTTCAGGTCTAAATCAACATCTCTCCTTGCTGTCCTGAAGAATTCCTGTTGGACATAGGCTTTCCTCTTCCAAGGATAGTAACTAGAGTGTCCCACAGAAGACAAATGTTCTTCTCAGCTTGCCACTAAACCAAATTGCACCTCAAGTAAGACTTTAAAAAACAAATCAACCAACAAATCCCTCCAAAACTCCTGAGTTCACTGGTGCCTCAGTGATGGATTTTTTTTTGGGGTGTTGATGATGGTGGTATAGGGGAAATATGGGATTTGTTTGTGTTTGCCTTTTTAAATCTTCATTCAATATTCATTAAAACATCCCAAATTAGAAAACAGCTTTGCTGTGAAGAAAATATTCCTTCTGTGTCTATCTTTCAAGTGGCTTGTTTTGTTTTTTCAAAAAAAAAACACAAACAAGCAAACCAAAACCCAGTTGGTTAAAAGACAAGATTAATAATTATCTTGCAGAAAAGCAGCTAAGTGTGATTTCTCATCACTAATTATAGACATTCAGCACTAGGGAGCCAGCCTTGAAGTAGGGGTGGGTAGACAGGACACCTACACTGTTTCCCCAGACAGAGATACTTGCCTTCCTTTTATGTTTATTCCAAACCACATAAAACCTGAGATTCAACATGGTTTCTAGGCAAATGTCCCATTACAGAGGAAAAGGGCATGGCTGTCTTATCCAGAAGCCCTACAGGCACTGCCAGTCCAGGCCATCCCAGCCCAAGCTTATCAGGACATTATTTTTACCTCCGGAAATGCATCAAACCAAGTTGAAGCTTGGTGTGCAGCATGAAAAAAAGGAACAAAAGCCAAACCAACCAGACCACCCCCCAAACATGAAATAAAAGTACATATACAACAAACTACCTTACAAAAATAGGTGGAAAATATATGTTTTCTTCTAGTCAGTTATCAGGAATTATCAGTTGATACGGAAGCAGCTGCCAGCATTGTTTTCTTTCTCCCTTTGATGATAACAGGACTAGCAAATTTGAATTTAGCCACTGATTACTAGAATGTAGTAATAAAATGTAGCAGTATGTAATATAATTAGTACTCCTTTAAAAAGGAATTCAATAATGTTTTTAAAGTTCATATGACGGAATAAGGATTTCTTTTATTGGTGTTAAATAAGAGAGATGATATAAAACAAACCATGGCAAACTAACACCTTGTAAAACCACACAGTATTATGCAAACTTAACTGTCTCATCAGATTCGCCCTAATTTGCCCTAGTGGCAGAAAACCATATGTAGCACCTGTCAAGAATTTTTATTTGTACAGCTTTTCTAGTTCTTCAAGCTCAAAGGGACTGCTTTTTATGAGGTTTTCTGTCCCTGCTACAAAACAAGAAATGCCTGGAGAATTTCCTTTAATCTCATAGAGAGTTAACATTAGCCTCTTCCTAGCTCTGCTTCTAAGATTGTGGTGGCAACAGGCACATTTTATCAAGAGCATGATTACCTAAGGTGTTAGTGCCCAGCTTCAGAGAAACATTTAAAGCAAACAGAAAATGAAAGGATTAAAGCACTCTTAATATTCAGCACCTGGATTTAAAGGGAAGATACTGTAAGACAGGAATAACTCGGGCAAATTACTAAAAACCATAAAAAGTGGGCATGTTCAAATGAGAGAAAACAGAATCAAAAATATCTTCCAGCATGCAGTCAGAGAAGACAACTACCCACATGGATTTGGTAGGTTTGTGGTACAAGCAGTGAGAAGACAACTCCTTAGCAGATAGCTAAAAATATTTCAGAATGAGAAACTTTACACAGGAGTTCATGATGTTTGTAAATGAAATAAAATTATACAAAAGCAGAAAGCTACGCATTTTAAACAATATTCCCACGACCTCTTGTCACTCCCTGCTTTTGCTGTTCTAAGGGTGCAGAAGAAGGAAAACACTCAAAATGAGTACCTAAAATACTTCTCCCATTTCTACAAGACAGATCAGCTTCCATCTCCACAGTGTCCTTTGGTCATGCCTAAAAGATGACCAGAGTAGAGGATGACCTTTCACACTCAAAAAGTGCTGGAGTTTCAGGAGCAGGTGCTTGATCAAATGTGATTTGACCAGTACAAGAAACCCTCTCAGCAAGTCATCCACTTACATTTGAATATTAGCAGGAAAAAAAACATAACACAAGCAAATAAACCTGGTGTATTGGATTGACCCTGGCTAGATGCCAGATATCCAAAGTCACTTAATCACTCCCCTCTTTTGCTGGACAGGGAAGAGAAAATGTAACAGAATGCTCAAGGATCAACTTAAGGCCAAGGAGAAATTACAGAATCAATTAGATTGGAAAAGACCTCTGAGATGACTGAGTCCAGCATATGACTGAACACCACCTTGTCAACTAGACCACAGCACTGAGTGGACATCCAGTATTTCCTTAAACACCTCCAGCAGTGACTCTTCCACCTCCCTGGGCAGCCCATTCCAATATCTAATCATCCCTTCTGTAAGATTTCCTCCTGATGTCCAACCTGAACCTCCCTTGGTGCAACTTGAAGCCACTTCCTCCTGTCCTGTTGCTGGCTGCCTGAGAGAAGAGGCCGACCCCAACCTGGTTACAGCCTCCTCTCAGGCAGCTGTGTGTGGAGAGTGGTAAGGTCTCCCATGAGCCTCCTTTTCTCCAGGTAAACACCCCCAGCTCTCTCAGCTGCTCCTCACAGGACTTGTGCTCCAGACCCTTCACCAGCTCCCCTGCCCAGCCCTGGACTCTCTCCAGCCCCTCAATGTCCTTCTCACAGTGAGGGGCCCAGAACTGGACCCAGGGCTCCAGGTGTGGCCTCAGCAGTGCTGAGAACAGAGGGACAATCTCTGTCCTGCTCCTGCTGGTCACTCTATTGCTGAGACAGGCCAGGATGCCACCAGCCTTCCTGGCCACCTGGGCACACACTGGCCCATGAGCAGCTGGATGTCAACCAGCACCCCCAGCTCCTTTTCCACCAGGCCCCTTTCCAGCCACTCTGCCCCCAGGCTGTAGCTCTGCATGGGTTGCAGTGCAGGACCTGGCACTTTGTCTTACTGAACCACATTCAATTGGCTTTGTCCCATTGATCCAGCCTGTCCAGGTCCCTCTGCAGAGCCTCCCTATCCTCCAGCAGGTCAACACTGACCCAGACTTCGTGCAGTGTAGATCACTCACCAGTTACTATCACAGGCAAAACAGGCCTAACCTGGGGAAATTAATTTATTACAAGTCAAATCAGAGTAGAATAATGAGAAATAAAAACTAATTTTTAAAATCCACTTCACTCCCAAATTCTCTACTTCCTCCTCTCCCAGCAGTGTAAGAGAATGAGGAATGAAGCCTGTGGTCAGTTCATCACAGATTGTCTTTGCTGCTCCTTTTACCCCCAGGAGGACTCCTCACACTCTTGCTTCAGTGTGGGGTCCCTTCCCTGGGACAGCCCTCCAATGAACACATTCACTGCTCCAACATGGCATCAGCTGGGATAATTAACTTTGTTCCTGTTGGCTGGGTACAGTTGTGTTTTGGATTCAGTATGGGAATAATGTTGATAACACACTGATATTTTAGTTCTTGCTGAGCAGGGCTTACTCCGAAATTAAGGACTTTTCAGTTTCCCATGCTCTGCCAGCAAGCAGGTGAACAAGAAGCACAGAAGAAGAGCACAGCTGGGACCTGAACTGGCCAGAAGGATATCCCACACTGTATGGCATCATGCTAAGTACATAAACTGGGGGAGTTGGTTGGGAGGGGCCAGGCTGAGCATTTGTCAGCAGATTTTGAGCAATTGTACTGCTGAGCACCACTTTCTTTTTGAGTTTTACTCTCCCCTATTTTCATTACCATTATTATTATATTTTATTTCAATTATTAAGCTGTTTTTATCTCAACCCATAAGTCTCACCTTTTTCTGATTTGCCTCCTCATCCCACCAGCAGCAAGGTGTGTGTGAGGGAGCAACAGCATGGTACTTTTTGCTGTCTGGGTTTAAAACACAACAGCCCTTCTCATGCGCTACGCTTAATTAACTGTTCCAGCCTGGGCGCCTTCCACAGGGTTAAGTCTTTTAGGAACTGAGTGCTCCAGCATGGCTACTCCATGGGATAACAGGTCCTGCCTCCTTCATACATCCACCTGTTTTGGTGTGGGGTCTTCCAGGGACTGCAGGTGGATCTCTGCTCCAATGCCAAACTCCTGCCTCACCACGATCTTCGCTGCAAGCTCCAGGGGAATCTCAGCTCTGTCATCTTGAACACCTCTTCCCCCTGCTTCTTCACTGACCCTGGTGCCTGCAGAGCTGTTCCTCTTCCATATTCCAATTCCTGTCTTCACCTGCAGTGCCATTGCAGAGTTTTTCCACTCCTCCTTATTGTACGTATCTCAGAGGTGCTACCACTCTCACTGGTGGGGTCAGCTTTGGCCAGTGGTGGGTCTGTCTTGGAGCCAGCTGGCACCGGCTCTGCTGGACCTGGGAGAAGCTTCCTTCTCATGGGAGAAGCACCTTCTCACAGCAGCCACTCCTGCAGCCCCACTGCAAGCAAAACCTGGCCACAGAACCCCAACATACTTGGATTTTAAAACTAGAATAACTAGACATACCACTTGTTCTTTTATCTCCCCTTTAGCCACACTGATGTACAATGCATCAGTTGAAGAAAGTGAAAGTAGACATAAGACAAGTCTTAAAAAGGGAAGTGTTTACAGAAGAAAATGTGCAGTAATATCTTGACAGCAGATGCACTTTACCTGGAGACAACAGTTTCCCATTCCAAAACCCATAGCATCCATATATATGTAGTCCGGCCTAGCTGCCTTTGCTGCTTCTCCATCATCATTGGGAAACGTTTCAATAAAAGGTGATGGCGTGTTCTTATCTTTAAATACTGTGTGGAAAATACAGACACTCAGTAACCCAGAGCATGAGACTAAACAATTATTTTGAAAAAGAACAAAGATAAGATTGAATTTACTCACTTGGTACATTTATCACAACCTTCTCTCCTCTTCGGTGTCGAATGTTTCTTGTCAATGTACTGCAACAAAAGAAAAAGTTTTTTGAATTAGATGAAATTTTCTCTTTATGCAAATATTTTTGCAGCTACTTTCTCAACTATTTTTAGGGTTTCAGAATGTCAACTTTCTATTTATTTTGAACACTCTCCTTCAGGATGGTTCTTTTCCTAGTTTTAAGATAGACCGTAAAAGACACAACACTGAATTTTTCTTCAGTAAAGTCAGTCTTATTTTGATGGACTTCACATTACTACACTGATAAAATAGTCAGAAGTGAAAGGCTACAGACCTGAAGAATACAAGGCCAAGTTAAAAGGTACTCTTAGTTTTTAACAGAATTATTTTCATTGTCCAAAGTCTCACCTCACAGTGAGAAGTACACTGTTTATTTCAGAGTAACTAGGGCAAGTTACTGAGTACAAAGATATCTCTGTGACATACCTAAGCAAGAGCTGGATTAACTGTGACAGAGGCATTTAGACACAAGATTTCAAACTGGAAATAATTTTGCAGTAGCAAAATCAACACTTTTTGCCCCATAATAGTCTGAACTATTATATAAAGTTCCTTTAACTTAACAATTAATTTTCTTAAGACACTTTGAAAAGAAAATACATGCCATCAAAACCATTTCTGTCCAAGTCCTTGTGATACCTGTAGCAACCAGATACAGTGCTCTCTATTCCAGTAATGTAAAGAATTTGCAGATATGTCTAGTATATTTAGGTAGGGACAAATTATTCAACTTCTCAATTATTCAATTTCCTAAATATTCTTACCTAAATCTAGGATGTTTATTGATGGCTTCATCTGGAAAAAAGAGGGATTTTGAAGCTCCTCCTTCTACTGGTGTTGGTTTATATTCCGGCAGTGTAAACCCAGGACACCCTAACCTATGTAACACAACAATGAGATCCAAGCTGTAATGAAAACAGACTGTGATTTTAGAATGGTAAGATGATCAGAGATTAGGATTCTAGTCAACACCAGCCCACAACCACCTTCCACAGTGGTTAACACAGCCTTTTTTTAAAAGAAACCCCACTAGTCTATCATTAGACAGCAAACATGGAAATTTTCAGTGGCTGAAGCAGAAAACTTCTGAACTATGTGAGGTACACACATTTTAGTGTGTTAGTTCTTGTTATTAATACTGACATGCACTTGCATTCCATGCTTCAAAGTTTATCTCCAGCATACAGGTTGACTGCCAAAGTAATTTATCCAGCCCTACTCTTAACAATCTACCCCTTTTAAAATATATGCTTAACCAACTCTCTAAGAATTAGAGGTAGTTTCAAGTGGTACACATATCCTAAATCTTATAACACTTCTAGAACTCTGAAAACTCCTATGAGACAAATGTCATAAGTAAAGAAAAATTGCAACTATTAAGTGTAAAATGCTGAGAGATATGCAAGCTAATCAGAATACACCCCTCTCCTTGGGGAAACTCCATTTTAAGTTTCAGAGTCGCCTGAAACAGGAATAAGCTCTAAGTACAGTTGAGACAAAAGAACATTTGACAAGGTTGAGGTAAAGTAGAAGATTAGTTTCTCCATGTTGCACAGTAAAAAGGGCAGAGATTGAGTTGAAAGGCTCTAGTATTTGCATGGTTAAAAAAAGATAGCTGATAAAATTACAAAGAAACTACTCAAAATGTCAGCAAACATTCACACTTCCGAGTATATTATTTATGTTCAATATTATTTCTCCTTCCTGGTTTCAGTAAGTTGTCCTACAACTTGAAAAGCCAATTTCATCACTTAACTAAGTACTACATTGTAAACTGCATCCCTCTAGTCCTCAAGAAAGAAAACAACTTTCTGGTCCAGCAACAAGGAATCACAAATTTAGGAACTAGGGGCACTCATTCAGTATCTAAGCTAGAATTTAATATTTAAGCATTTTAAAATCATTCACTTTTGACTGAATTATTTTAATTTCAGTACGCTTACTTCTTTACCTTTCATCTGTCTGCACTCTAACAAGTTTTTTTATCTTCTCAAATGCACAGATTTTATTACATACACATGTACATTCCCAAATGCACACAAGCATAGGTACTTGTTCTTGTAGAGACAGTGTGGCAAAAAACCTCAACCTCATGAAACCTCAGAAATACATCTTAGCAAGACTCCAGTCAAACCAAAAGGGACTTGAATGGCAAGATAGCAAAAGGCAAAAATAATAAACTAAATTAGGCTAGCCTAGGGAGAGCAATCTCTGAGGGATGAAAGTATGTTTGGAATGACTGGTAAGTCATAAACAAACCACATTTTATTATTTACTGGCTTTGACTGAAGTCCATTGTACTGCTCCTAGAGCAATGTAAGAAGTATTTATCTGTATCTGCAAAGGAATGAAGAACTCCTCTCCCTTTATTCCCTGCAAGACCGGGTCCAAAACGTTTGTATGTAAAACTTATTAAATGACATAATGGACCTGTAAGGTTGCAGGGGAAAAAAACCCGATTTTCTAATAAAACTACTTAACCACTGGACTTTAAATGAACTCTTATTACATTTAGTATAACTCTAAGTGAAAGTGAATTTTACCAACAGTGTTCTTAAAACAGCATTCATGAGGCATTACGCAGATATTCTATGCTGCTAAAGCATATTTTGTATTGTTCCTCCTCTCAGCAAGAATTTTGGGCTGTCACATTTTGTACTATACAAGAAACTAGCTAAGAATGCCAGCCACTTCTCTTCTACTGCAGACCAACTTTTTTACCATTACAAGCACAGCTATCTTCAATCACTTCACTGACCAAGCTAGTTAAAACAAATGTAATAAATCTCTGCCTAGAATTTTATTTCAAAGGGATGTCACAAAATACAGTTTCTCTTGGATAATGAAGTTCGTCCTAAATTTAGTTTCTTCAAGAATTCCCTTACAACAATAAAAAGGAGAAAACTATCGTTTGTAAGGGTATTATTAACCCAGGAGAGATGCTCTCCTTTCTAGATTCAGTAGGTAGAGTATTGTATAATAGAAGTACTAAGTCCAGGTGCCCCAAACTACCAGAAGCTTGCATGTACTTTAATGAAAAAGTAGTATTAAAAATAGATCAGGTTAGCCATGTTTTGCAAAATTACTGCTTATAAAGATCACAGTATGCTAAAGAGGTAAAGAGAAATCTTTTCTATATAATTTTCTGTATCAACTCAAGGTGGTAAACTACTGCAGACTTAACACTTTATGTTACAAATATTCAGTATTGTCTCCTAATACAAAATCATCACAGGCTAGAAGCAATCAAAAAATGGAAAAGATGCTTATTTGCTTGTCTTGTTGCATAAAAAAATTTAAGAAACATGACTGGAATATCAACCCAAAGTACTTTAATCACACAATATTTTTCTCTATTTCATTGAACAGTTTAGCTGCATGCAATATGGAGAAAAAGTGTAAGGAGAACAGGAGAACACTTTGATAACCTTCTCACCTCGGAAATGATGTCACAGTGCAAACAGCCTCATTTTCTTTGAGTATAGAAGCAGCCTCTTGCCGTCTTTTCCTCATGTTGTCTTGCACAGTGTTGAATTCAGACATGGTTCCCCCATATGGCTGTCCAGGTGTTCCTTCAATCATGTAACTTCCATATTCTGGTCTCCACAGTGTTGGGTGACTATAATAAAAGAAGAGTCACATTTAAATATTTCTGCAGCTTCAAAACAGATGAAGGATTTGTGAGAATTTCAGAAATTAATACCACTTGCAAGAAAAATCTCCTATATTTAAATATTTGACAGAGGAACACAACATACCTTCCAATGTACCTCACCATCAGGGAGTGGTGAAAAGAAAGCAAGGTGCAGTTTGGCAGTAATAGTGCTGCTGTGTAGTACAGTAAATAGGATTTGCCTTCACCAAATCACAGTCACCCTTAGCATCTGTCTCAAGCTTTGTTTCTTGAAGTTTTAACCAGAACCAGAAAACAGAGATCACTGCTGCTTTTCCACAGAAGAGGATAGGGAAAAACTTCCTTGTCATTCTTATATCTACACTTCTAGTTCTTTCAAAAATGGGAGCGTGCTCCTACAGACAACAGTCTTCCCCTATACAGCCCTCACTTGCTCCCTTAGTCAAGAGATACAGGAACAAGTACACATGCACATGTACTTTACAGGACACGGATTACTGCATACACACAGAGACACAAAAGCAGAGCAAGACAAAACAAGCACCCAAACTTCTGTGGGCTCACCATTACATCCTCCTTTATTTCAAAGCATAATAAAAAAAGTGCACGGACTGCCTGCTAGTGTGCTCAAAATCTTTCACTTCCTGAACCACAGGTTTATCTGAAAATATCTGTGGTTTACAGTTTTACCAATAGCAGACTTGAATGTCAAGCCAGGTTAACAAAATTTTGCACAGTATCATAGCAAGAGGATTTAAAACAAAAAAGAAGAAACTGCAAACAGCTACTCACTTGGGGTTTACCTTCTCCCCCTTGTCTTGCAGCGTTTGAACAACTTCTTCACCACAGAGTATCAAACGCACTTTCTTGTTTTCATGGTCGAATTTGACCAACATATATTCCACCTTGTAAATAATAAAAACAAAACAAACAATGAAACAGTAAGGTTTTGCTCAGACACAAACATATTGGCACGCAATTTAAAGCATCAAGTGAAAAAAAAAGATACGTCACGCTGAACTTTATGAAGGTTCAAAAACATTACTAACTAGGCAGTAAAGCAGTACTGGCAAAGATGGCTGCAGGCTTATTTCATCTGAAATAAAGACTTGAAATTTCTTTCCCTCCATTTCTAATTGGAGACACTTCACAAAAAACATCCTGAATTCGTACTTACCTCTATATTAATTCTAGACATGAAAGAATTAAAATTGCATGGATGCTATACGCAACCCACAAACCTTTCAGCATCCTCCCATCAGTTACAGTCTCTGCTGCGGACAAAAAAAAAACCCTAAACAAACAAAAAACCCAGAAGTTATTCTACAAGACATTGATTTACACCCAGCACTTGTTGGAGCTGTTCAAGACTAGCACTGTGTCTCATTTACACCAGAGAAAGCCCACAGCTGTTGGTGGCAGCATCAGCCCTGTCATTATGACACTCCAGCTCTTGGCATAGCACAGTGCTTTTCACCCCTGCTTGATTAAGCTTTGCTGCCACATTTTCTTCTCCTCCTGCCCAGCAGCGTACCTTGTCCCCAGAGGTCTCCTCCTGTCCCTGTACCAAGCTACAACCCATATTAGATCCAACAAGCCACTCATGACAGCACTGCTGCATCCCAACACTAGAGAACATGTTCCCCTAATTGAGATTATCTGAAAGCAGCTAAACCTGGAACACCCTCATCTCATACTTCCTGATCTCCATGCACACTTGCTGTCAAAGTCCCTAAAGACTTTTAGAATGCAACCCAGCATGGCAACCTAAAAGCTCCTTGGACGTTCTTGCCCTTCGCTACTTATGGATACACTCTATTTGCTAATACCTCTAGGTCCAAGGATGCTTAGCAACATTCTGGGAAGTGTAAAAGACAAATGAGCCCCCAGGTGTGGTGTGTTGCCTACCATGTAAAAATGGAAGCCACACATGGAAATGCATTACCAGAGTTTCAAACTGGCTTTCAGACCCTGGCTGGACCAGTGGTGACAGGCAGTGCCTTTTGTTGGAGGCTCTCAAACCACCGCCTCCAAGACTTCCAAAAATCATCTAATTCAAACATCAACTTATAGTTAAAAATTCAGATTGCAATTTCACAGCTAGAACTGTCAGAGGTGCACTGTGCTCCTCAGTGTCCTTTTCCAACACTGTCTAGAGCCACATCCCTTTGTACTTAACAAATGTGACTGCTCCAGTCCCCGGGGTTTAAGTTCATGCAAGATGCTCATGTTAAAGTTGCAGCATACCAACTCATGGCTATTTCTATTTTGTACAGAAGTCTGATGAAAATAGGAAAACAGCTTGCCAAAAGACAGGGAACTTGTGCTGTGTTTTACGACACACTGTAAGTAAATTTGTGATCTTCATGTTCTTTGGTTGCTTCAGTGTCCATGGAAGAGTTATTGTTCACTACTGTGACAAAAAACATAAGCCTTAGTTGGGAATTGAGATTAAATAACAAGCAGTATTGCCCAAGAGCATTTGTAACTCTTCAGAATCTGATCACAGAAACTCTGGAGGGACTCATCCCACAGTTATACACATTTGCCGTATGTTTTCTATGATCAAATTTTAATCTCCTGGAGAAAAAAGAATAATTTTTAGTTTCTGTGCAGACCACACTTTCTTGCATGGTGTATTTTGGCAATTGTGTGCCTTACGGCACAATAATCTATAATTAGAGATAATTAAAGACTATAGTCAACCATAACACAGTTGAGCACTGATTTAATCATTGCCCAGAACCCAGTGTCTCCAGCGTCACTTGGCCTCGAATATTGGAAAGAAAAAGGGACTTTCAGTTTCCTACCACATTCAGCATCATCTCCTGCTTTGTAAAAGTACCATTCTCACTAGGTGCTGGCCTAATCTAGAGGGGGTATGTGAGTCCACAGGTGTGAGTCGTTCAGATGGACACAGAATGGGCATCAAGCTCGCCACATGCCTGGCCTCACCCCACAGTGCCTGTGGGAGAGGATAGCAGAAGGAACTGCAGCTGCTGTCAAGACCCAAAGTTGAACATTTGTCCACTTTTACACGAGCATGCTACCGTGATTAGCCTCCTGTCCTAGAAATCCCTCTCCACATGTAGCTGTAATGAGCTGGTGGGGAGAACACTGTATTTCTCTATAAACCAAACTGCAAGTTAAAAAAAAAACCCAAACAAGCCAAAAGTGTAAAGAAACACTAAGTCAAGAAGGCCAATCCAAAGAAATCAAAGTGCTTCATATTTCAAGTACAGTAGTGAATACACTGCATTTATAGAAACAACTATGACTTCTGCCTGCAGAACATTGAGTAAATCTTCAAAGCTGTTTTAACACACAGATGATCTGCCATTAATTTTAATGAGAAAAGAAATAACTTCAGATGGCTGCCAACAGTTCCAAGTAACCCACAGAGTATCTTGACAACAGAGGGACTGACTGAATGGGTATCCTTAAAGAATGCAATTTAGGCTCATCAAAAGACTTAGCCTACAGCTACAAAGAAACAAATTCAGAGTACACATTTTTACATTCAACTTCAGGTCAACATTCACAGACTTCTCAAATGTTTTTTATCCACCACAAAGTTCAGAGAAATGCAGCCAAGCTGAGCGAATCAGCATGCCTGGCAAAGATTCCAGTCCAAAGACCAAATATGAGGGGCTTCACCCAACATCCATAATTCATTATTTTGCTGAGCTCTTTAGAGTTCATTTTTCTCTCTAATTTTAACTAGGCTCTTTAGCAAGAAGCAAAATACACCTTAGATCAAACTACTGATGCAGATGGCTGACCAGCAACCTTGCTTAGAGCCAGCAAGGACAATGCTCCCTGTCATGGCCACTTTGGACCCAAGTTTCCAGTCAGAGCTCTCATTGTACAGTAAACCCTACACACCTCTGTCTTCTGGTTGGCACAAGCTGCAAGGCTGCTGAGGACAAGACATGGCATCCCAGCTCCTCCCTGCAGACAGACAACACTCTGTGCAACCTCCTCTCTGACCACCCCTGGTCTGTCTGGCTCACAGAAGTTCTGTGGTACCTTAGCAGGCAAAGGAACAGCAGTTTGGCCAGCCAGGTTGCAAAGCAAATGCTTAAAGTCCAACCCCCTGCCCCCTTCCAACACAGAGCAAGCCCAAAACAAATCATTGTTCACAGTTAAAATGCATTCAAAAAGCAAATAAAATCTTAGTTAAAGCAAATACTCAAGAGTATCAGAACTACTCATGAGCCAACACAAGGGAAAAGGCTTAATTCGTCTTAATTACTGGCTTGCAATGTAACTGTATCTACAGAGTACTTCCATGCCAGCTCTGCTCCACTCCAATGCTGAATCTTCTCAAGAAGCACTATGCTCCATTAGCTTGCTAGCACCCAGAATGGTGCTACTTCATTTACTATGACCTTTTCTCACAGTTGGCTACCAAGAAAATTTCAGGCTTTTGAAAATTCTTTGATATCACCTCTGTAAATACAAGTGAGACCTTGAAGCCTCTTAACTGCAGAGAACCACAACCACTCTCCGTTCATTAAGTCAAGCAGTTGTGTTGGACTTGTCTGGAGGCAAAATGAAAGATGACAGCTCTATGGAAATGGGTAAGCATGTCTAAAATTGTTTGAATGCCTGAGTTATTTGACCATAATTACACATATTATTTCTGCAGAAGGAATGCTTCATTTAAAAATGAAGGTGTATCAGAAACAACCCATTAGCCGTAATTCTAAGGAACAAGGAGAACCAAGCAGCCATCTATGCCACACTGTTGTCCCAAATGTGGGCTTGTTGTCCAGCGTGCAGTGCCAATGTACACACCAAGATGAGGTACTTCTATTTAACCACAGAATCTTCAAGGTTGGAAGAGACTTTAAGGATCAGCACATCCAACTGTCAACCCAACACTACCAGTGTAAGCCCTAAATCACTAAACCATATCACCAAGTAAGACCTAGATGCCTCTTAACATCTTCAAGGCTGGTGACATTATCATCTCCCTGGGTAACCTATCCCAATGCATGACCACCCTAATGGTGAATTTTTTTTCTAATGTCTAATCTGAAACACTCATGTTTCAGCTTAGGGCTGAATATTTCTTTATTCTAATTTGGGCAAAGCAAGGAGCTAGGTGATAACCCACAAAAGGCTCCTAGCTCAGGTAGCATCAAAGCTTTATACCATTTTAGCAAAGAAATTGCAGTTCATTGATTACAAGTTACATAGTTCTCTTATTAATTCTACCTTCTCTTGGTTAAATGATTCTCTTGCTTCTCATGCATGCTCAGTACTTGAGTTGGTGTGTTTCTTGAGTCAGCAGACCATAGCGGTGGGACTGATCTCCACACAGTTGCTGAGTTGGCTTTGTTAGTTTCTTACTCATCTTGGGATTTAGCCAAATGTCCTTGTGGCCTGTAAATTCTGTGTCCTTTGTGCCCACTATCAGTAGTACATCCTTCTCCCCAAGCTTTGCTCATCTCTACCTCTGGACTTAAGATCACTGTAGCATGTTAAGCCCTAAATCTCAACATGGCAATTCTACCGACAAGCAATTCTTCTTTCCAATGCCTGGATAGCAACATATCTTCCAAATACTTGCCTTGGTAGTGGTTTGCTTCCCAATATGAAAATCCGCCCTTGCACACTCAATTTAACACCATCATGCTACCTACACAGGGAACAAAATCTATCTAATAGATAAGAGTAAAGCCTCTGATGTAGCGTTAAACATTAAAATCCTTTTAACATTCAAAATTTTTGCCATGAGGTAGTTCTGCCTATGAAAACACTGGTAAACACACAGTCGACCTTAGTAAGCTCAGAAGTAAGGTGCCAAGGTTATATAATAGAAGAAAATAGTTCAGAAGAATGATTTGAAGTTTGTATTTTTTTAAGAGAAAAGCAATGAAAAAAGCACTGCTTTATGCTTTCTATGTGTGAAAAATAGTAACTGCATTAGCCTTGTACCACACTCCTGACCATCCATCTCAGTTGTGGATATCCCATCCTTGGAAGTGATCAAGGCCAGTTTGGATGGGGCTTTGAGCAACCTGGTGTAATGGAAGTTGTCCCTGCCCAGGGTTTGGAGTTTAACAAGATGATTTCCAAATGTCCCTTACAATGCAAACGATTCTGTGATTCTAAATAAACCTGATCATAGGTGACTCATGGACCACTCCTGTTTCTCAAGGACAATCTTAATGACAGCTTCTTTCTCCTTCCACTGGACAGTTATTGCCACACATATTTGGAACAATTGTTAGCATTCTCCTCAGATCTGAGGAGAAAGGGAAATTGATTTTTTTTTCCTGAACACCCAATGAGGTCTCATGGGTATTGTTTACTGTTAACAAACGCCACTACCAACATTTAGGTATTTTCATGCAGTTTACCTCATATGATTATGTATGCAGTAGAAAACACCCTTTTCACTAGTTATTAAGCTCACTTATGGAAAAAACAGTAGTTCTTCCATATATTTATTAATCAGTCAATGCATCATTAAAATACCATTATCATTCAATGACAGACTTGATGTTGTGGTTTGAAAGAAAACGAAGTGAGAGGCTCTAGACTAGAAAGACTATTTAATGAAAAGAAAAAGGAAAATAATAAA
>VZUI01036927.1:0-14011 GCA_013401135.1 Cettia cetti | reverse complement strand
GCTGGGGGGAGGGGCTGTTTGGGTTTGCCTCCCAGCGGAACCCCCTTCAGAGGTTTCCTCCCAAATTTACCCTAAACCAAGACAACAGTACATTTTAAACAGTGTTACTAGAGTGTATGGCAAATAATGGCTTTTTTTTTTTTCTAAGGCACAGCAGTAATGCTGACAGAACAGGAAACTGAGTATTATCTTAAAAAAGGGAAAGTTTCTGTTCATATAGAAGTGGTGTACATGTGGGAAAACATATCTCAGTTTGTGAGGGCTTTGTTCCAGTCCCAAGCACACGGTCTAAGTGTTTTGCTAATGTGTAACAATCAAACTATGCCCTTTTTCTTCAAGACATCAAAGACATTAATCATGAAAACACTCAAAACACGACTTGCATATCAAATGGAGATCTTACCTAGATAAAATTTGAAATAAAAAAATCTAAAAAATACCTATGTGAATAATCTCCTTTTAGTACAAATTTAATTAAGAGATTAAAAGAGACATTTAAATGAATACTAAACCTAAGCAGGGTTTGCTCTTTAAAACTGAGTTTAGCTATAGTTTACATTCACAAGCCAGATGTATCTAATTATATGGTATTCCTTCAAATAACCATATTGATTTCTCCTTGCTCCAAATTGACTTTAAATCAGTTTATCATTTGCATAAAGCTTAGACTGATTCTGGAGAATCTGGAGGAACACTTGCAAGAGCTGGCTTTTTTCTTTTTCTTTTTTTTTTTTTTTTTTCCCCAAAATATTAACTAAGACCATGTTGAACAAGTGCTGTAAATTCAATACCCAAAGAAAATCAGGAATTTATCACTTATGGAGGTCTTAGAGGGAAAATTTTCAGCCTTTGCTTTCTCTGGTTTATGGTAACATTTTCATAACTAAATCATACTTGAGAAAACAGCACTTCAGGCTGGTCCAAGTGAGAGTGTCTATCTACCAGCAGCACCATCTTCCTCTTTTTCCCCTCCATTTACAATGCCAGCAGAGGCATGTGGTGTCCATTTACAGGACATATGTGACTAACCTTTAATTTGTTTGGGTTTTTTTTTTTTTAATGGGAGAATTTAAACCACAGCTATTTCTCTTTGTTTTTTCTTTCTTTTTTTCTTTTAAAATATATAATAAATTAATTGCAGCTACAATTAAGTATTTGTCGCAAAAAGAAGGTCTTGCATGATCTCTAATCTAAATATAGCCACTGAAAATCCATACCTTGCTCATTTTTCCCCTCTATTAAGCAAGCTTACACTAGCGAACTATGTTCATGCAAATTTCACATGTAAACTTCAGCTGGCATTTCCACATTGCATTAAAAATTCAATATTGGACTTCTATTGATTGCTTTCAGTTCCAAAAAAAAAAAACCCACAAAACAAATCAACAAAACACATCAGAATTTTGCTGGACTCTGAATGAGTTTATTTCATAGAAGTATGTCTAACTTCTCAACAATTTTATCCACTTTACAGGAAACTAATACTTCAGCCCTTAGAATGCTTTAGCAACAATAACAACACAATTTGCACTTTGGGGCTCAGCCAAACTGAATACCACTTCACAGGGTTATTGCAAGACTTTCAGAAACTATTTCAAGTATTCTGTTCCCAAAACAAAACAAAACAAAAAAATGGTTGTGGATAACAAGATCTGAACAAGACTTCTTAGACTTGTTACTCAATATCTTGTTTACAGAAGGCTGAATTATGGCACATACTTAAGATGTTTTACTTGTTCAGGCAAATGGTCTCTCAGGCTGTGCTTCTGCAGTTCTTCCTAAAACCTTAGGACTTTAAAATGTGTTTCCAAAATCTGAGACTCAGTATGGACAATAGCTACTATCTTTGTCCACTAGAAAATAAATGGGACAAGAGAAAGAACTGTCATTGACTCTGCACATAAGGAATGCAGCACTTGGATTTGTAATCCCACGTAATAAACTTCGGAGAGCTGCACTGAGGTCAAGTCTCGTAGAAGAGACCCCTCTGCTCCCCTCTGTGCATCCCACATCCATCTCACTTGGATATGTCAGCAACTGATATAGGTCATGGAGCATTTGCTAGTGGTTTTGGCCAATGCCACGAGATGGCAACAGCACCCTGACTAAAAAGAGCAGGTCTTCTCAAACGAGCTTTGCTCATCTAGGGAACAGAGCAGGAAAGCACAGATTAAAATGTCAAGCAAGAAGCTTCCCATACAGCCCTGCAATAGCATTTTATACTGCAACACACAGAAAGTCTGCAATTGTGTTTTGTACATGCTGGTATGGCAAATCTGGAGAACTAAACGCTTCTGAAGCAGTGGACTTCACCTGAATCTGCTGGCAAAACACCAGGTAGCAGTGCAAAATAACTATCATTTTTTTCCTAGCCCAAATCCCAGATAGGTTTGGAAAAAACTTAGGGTCATCTAGACGATAGTTACATTATGATGTCAACACAGCAGATGATGTAGTGGTAACAGCTTGGCTCCACGAATTTGAAACCATATTGAAACCATATGTACTCATGAAGCTCATCCATTGCTCCCAGATTTTGCCTGAAATGACATAGTTCAGACCTGCTCTGCCTCCTACGTTTTTCCCTTCCCTATCCTGCCATTGCCTTTCCAGAAATGGGATAATGTAACCTTATTTTTTTTGCCTTGGAGGGGATGTGTTGAGTTACCTGTAACTCAACTTCCCAGCTGCAAAGTCAGTGCCAGCATTTCCTCTTATTGGATATGCAGGATTGTTTTGTATGCAGAGGTGGTGGATTATTGAGGGGACAGTGTTGAATTAAAATGCCCATCAAAAACCAGGAATGCCATGTATAAAGATTGCACATGCAACCTCAACCAGGTCTGAAAAGCATCCCCAATTACTAAGCTTTTCTTTGTCTTACCTCCACAAAAAGACAGGGTCTCATTAATTTTATGAGAATACAAATATTCAAAAGATGTTTTTCTTTTAAAAATTAAGAGCAACTCAAATGGTGGCAAAAGAATGGTATACCTAAAAGTAGGTAATACTTACTATTGCCTACCATGCTTTTAGATGTGTATGAAAATAAAAATTATGAAATCTGTGTTTTCTGCTTCTTAGATGCCTTAGAGCATTTAATCCTAAAGGTATGAGAAATGCATTTACATTTCTTATAGAAAAAAGATGAAGCAGGAACTGCCACCACTTAAATTTTCCCTTTATTCAAAACAATGCTACCTAAGCAAGTAAATTTTTCACAAAAATCTTGATCTGTATTTTAACACAATGTAGAGTTATCAAGTTCTTCATCTCTGTAAGTCAAATTGAAAAAGCAAATCTCCATTAACAAATCTCCATTTCCAAATACCAGACATGGTACACTTAACTGAACCTAAGAGAACAGTACTAAGGAACACATTAACCGAAAGCACTAAAATAACATCTATTTAGCACCAAGCTCATACGTTCACTTGGCTATACAGCTGTTGCATTCAAACCGGATTTTTATAACCAAACATTCTTACTTGATCTCAGTGCAGTTGGCTAGGGTCTAGAAAACAGCAGCAAGTCCAGTAGATGAATAGAATAGCAGAGCTGATATGTGGCATTATGAGGCCAGGCTACAAATATATTCAACTCAAAGCTAATGCAATGCCTTCCCAAAACAGATAATTTCAACATCTACATAACATAGCTTATTTTTAACATCAGGAAAAAGCCAGCAGGAGCTTACCTGACAGTAAACAGTAAGCATGTTTGGGCAACATAATACTAAGGCCATCATGTTTCCCCATTTCCTGAGAGTTTGCTTTTATAATCCTCTGTCGTTTTTACTCCCCAGTTTATACTGTAAATGCAGACCGACCTTCAAGCTTCTCGCCAATTCTTGGCAGCTCTTCAATAATCACTGCACAAATAATCTAATTTCTTTTCAAAATTTCAATGGAATTTAAACACAGCAGATTGCATATGTAGGTACCTGGAAGTCTAGAAGTGAGTATATCAGTCTATCAAACAACATGGATGAGGGATTAAGAAGTGAAAACTTCTCTGTAAAAAATCAGAGGCATGACAAAATAAAAAACATGAGCAGTTTTGATCCTAATGACTGCAAGGAAGAAACAAAAATTCCAATTTGTCATAGTGTGGTTTTGATCTTTATTCCAATATTTATCAGAAATAGGTGAAATATAAACATCTAATAGTAAATGAATAGGCAAATACTTGAAAAAATAACTACAACACTAAAATATGCAAGTACTTAAGACAAAAAAAGACAACTGTCTAAATACAAAAAGTCAAGAAAAAGAATGTCATTTTAAAAAAAAAATTACTACTCAAAATTGGTATTTTGTGATAACTGATGACAAACACTGTTGCTTTGTCTCAGATTTGTGACGTTGCTACATTTTTTTTTTTTATTTCTCTAGTTTTTAAGAAGCATATAAGTACACTCATCATGAAATGTTGCATTTTAAGGTCATAAGGTGTAACAAATGTCAGCATCCCCTGCATGACTCTTGGGAAGACAGATTTTGCAGAGCCTTCACTGACCATGGACACCTTGGGATATGTACTATCTATGTACTTCTTCCAGATCCTTTGAAATGTGGCATCTATGAACACTTATCCTTTGAAGAGTGTTGTACATGAATGCCAACTCTTTCTCTTAAATGCAGCCATAAAGTTTTTGCAGAACTAGATGTACATAGGGCCAATGTGCACAACAACCAGAAACCACTCAGTAAATCATGTTCGTGCAACAAAGATCTGAAAGAAAGTAACATATTTGATGACCACAAAGATTTATGCTCATCTTATCTGATCTCCAACTCAAATCTGCTTATGGCTTCTTACCATTTGGTTTCTAAATGAAATCAAAACTGAACAAGGTTAGAAATGCTTGACGTTAGCTGAGACTTGAAGTAAGAATTTTTTTACCTTGAAGCTATTTCAAACATCATTATATAAAGAAATAAACAATTCCCACAGATTATATTTACTTCAAATTCATGTATTAACAATCTCCATTCACAGAAAGGTCTTGTTTCAGAGGTCCAGGATACAAATTTTTTGGGTGACACGGGTACTACCTTTCCACGTGAAGGACATTCCTCTTCAGACAAGGAACTAGGACTTCTACTGATGACCCAGAAGTCCTTACCCAGCCTACTGGTGGTTGTGAATCCCATGTAAACTGGTCAGCTCTTTTTGAGGGTCCTGACATCTGATGCAGGGCTGTGTTCTGAAATCCCTTGGCAAGACAGCAGTTTTTTCTTCCCCAAATTTTTTATGGCAAACCCCTCATGTATAAAGCTACCGATTTTTCATTTGACCTACTACTGGTTTCATAGAGTAAAAACACTGTAACTACAAATGCCTGCTCTAAAATTGGCTGCGCAGGTAAGTTAATTATTCACAGGTGGTTTATACTAAAACTCAAACTAGAGTAAATGTTATTTTGACTAAACAAGACAAATGAAACTGTATCTTCTGCATCTCAGCAGAACTACCAACCCCAACAAATAAATAGTATCTGTTTCTGCACTGAACCAGAGAGAAGCTATTGATCAAAATGTCTGATACACCTCCAGGAAAGGAAGAAGGGTTAGCAACATTATGAAAGATAAAGTCCAGGTAGTGACAAAAACCATCAACAGTTAACATCTACAAATGTACCCATAAGACTCTTGTTTACCTATATTTATGATACCTGATACACTCTTAAAATGAAATATATATTTCTATTTTTTTATATATATTTTAGTGATGACAAAGTTTTTGGGGACCAGTTTCATTACAAAAATTAAGTAATTTAGTTTTATGCCAAAAGCTTAAATATATTCAGCACCCTATCACAAGCCCGTGCTATCATACTGGTCTGCATAAACCTTGATTTACTTGGCTATGCAGAAATAGTCCTAAGACATGCACACTTCATCCACACACAAAGTGCTTTCAAACGCCACTCTGCTGTATTCCTAAATGTTTATGTTATCAGTAACCAATATCTTTAAGAGACACTGTCTACTCACATTATGACTAAGCATGGCTGGAACTGCTGGAGATGCTCACAACTCCTCCCTTTAGGTGGACACAAGATCATGCTGCTGTACTCTTGGTTTCTTTAAATATCAAGATCATTTGACAGCATTTGAGGCAGAACGGCAGAGGACTGTGAAGACAGATATGGAATGCATCTGGAATTTTGTTTAAATAAAGTTATCAATAAAGAGCCCTCACATCTCCTTCAGGTGAGTACTCATTCATGCTCACACCCTTCTTCTGCTCCAGAGGAAACAGGTTGCTCAGGGCTGCAGCCTTGAAAGACTCCTTCACAAAAGACATCAATGCCTAAGGTGGCCCATGAAACACTATCCCTGAGCACAGGAAAATACCAAGGACCTCAACTGAGGCCTGACAGGAAACATGTGGTGGCGTGCGCTGGCTACCCCTCTGTTTAAAACTGACAAGCACATCTCATGGGGCTGAGAAACACCCACATTAATGGGGTTGAAACCATCTAATTGACAAGGGGAAGTGTTGGGAAAGGGAAGCTGTCCCAGCATTCCCAGGACTTCTGAGTATTTTTGAAGATGAGGCAGAAATGCTCAGCTGGAACTCGTACCTCAGACTGAGAAGGGGGAAGACACCCATTTGTGGTGCTAGGAATCCATATGCTCAGAAACTGAAAAGTCATTACTTTTTATAGTCAAAAAGAAAGGTAAGGCTTAGGAATACTTATTTCAAGTTCTGGATTTTTCAACTTTTGTGCTGAGTCTCTCACTAGCAGCCCAGATATTTAACCAAACTGAGCTATCTTGTAAGACAACCTCCCAAAAGTCATTGACTTCCTGTGAAGGATAAAGAGCTCACAGTTCTGTTTATATGATACATTATGATTGTTAACTGTGAACACTAAAGCATGACAGTTGTTCTTTCTGTGGGAAAATGCCAGACATCCCTCCACACTGCACAGAGCTCCTGTACACAGAAATGCTGTGCCTTAACCATCCAAGTGTGCTGAGGAGAGCAGCTTCCACATAATCAAAATGTGGATGGGTCAATCCTCTAAAAAAATGTTGTCTTGTCTTGCAGCATCCAAAAATAATTTAAAATTCTCAGAAAAGCAATCCCAGCTTTTGTCAAAAAGTGCTGATGCCTTGAATCATTTTATGTGGAATATGGCATGAGACAGTATGTCAGCAATGACATCACACACTCCACTATAACAAAAACATGAGAAGAGAGGTTCATCATGATTCAGCTGCAACAAAATGGAAATTGTATAATCTGTGTCCAAATGCAGAACAGAAGTAGAAAAAAACCCACATCCATTCTGGCAGGAGTCCAAAGATGTAGTGGTGAGATGCAGTTGGAGGCAAAGACAGGAAGACAGTCTCTATAAGCAACAGCACTGCTTCCTTTCCTGAATATATGGACAAGTACAACTGGTCAAAACATTAAATAAGAGTTTAGCAGTGTTTGCTAAATTTTGGCTTAGCTTCTTTCAGAGACAGTACAGAAAGTGAAGGGGAACTCCTCAATGGCACAGCTCTATCCTTGCTGTTGTGACTCCAGCATCTCTTGTAGGGAAAATTCACAGAAATAATTTTAATATTCTGGAAGAATATTAGAGTCAGCTTAAATGTTGTAATACTAGATTAAAGTTATTTGAAATGTTTAAGGACTAGCACTTACTAATTTGTTTTAATTTAAGGGACATAAAAATAGGAGTTATCTGTTTATATTGTAAGAGTAAACCTGAAATTAGAAAAAAAAGTTATATTAATTTACAAGGCAATCAAAATATCTATTTTTGATCATTTATGCCAATGGAAAAATAAATTCTTAAACAATCTACTCTTCAAGAATCTCTTGAAGAAGTTGTGAAAAATTGTGAACAGTAAAATCATACATCTATGTCTTCAACACTCTGGTTCAGCAGATAATTAAATACAAGTGTAATAGGGACAAAAATCACAGCATTTTGCCTTCTGTGGATTGTCCTGTTTTGTTGACGTTTCTCTGTCACAGCTAATGCTATTTTAAATCAACTTCTGTATTACGTATTTTAGAGAAGCAAAGAACTACAGCAAGAACTCAGTAGTCAGTCTAACTACCTTAAGAAATAATATCAATTTAGCTTTCCCATGTGTTTTGAAAAAGACAGTGAAAATCAGGATTTAAGACTACCAGCTTTCCTCTCTTTGTTAATACTTCAAGTGCGTTGAACAATCTTAGTCCTTCCTTCCACATGCACTGACTTTCCACTTGCATTGAAAACTTATGCATAAGCAATTAAACAACTGCTAAGGAAGAATATTTTTAAAAACTCGATATGTTTGCTAGTAGAAACACAAAAATACTTTGACATGCAGAAGTATGTCGGCTACGCATGTGCTTAGTGAGATGTTTATGGAGCCAAGGGTTTTTGTAATACCCAACAGCCAATGCAAACACATGTGGCTTGCAGATGCTACCTCGGCCCTTCTCATATACATCCTGCAAGGCAAACCTGCCACTGTTGACCCTGAGACACAGCTATTCATAAGAGCTAACTAAAAACTTAATCATTAGACACAGCTATATAAATGGCTAAGATTAATGGAAAAATCCCTCAGTGTCCGGCATCTTTTGTTTTCCACAGATCCATTGTACTTAAGCATTGCTAGGTCAAATTCCCCTGCACTTCTGGCCGAACTTCTCACTTCACTGTGACAAGTGGCACAATAAATCCACACACTAGAGTGGCCCAACACACGCGTTACGGATCATAAGCCTTAGTGAAAGGCAGTTTATTCAGGTATACAAGTTAATGTTTGAGAAACAAAGCTAAGCTGTATCAAGTACTGAATGCTCCAAAAAACCCCATACTTCAAAAACTGACATAGAGAGGACCAAACACCCTTCCTAAAAACATCTCAGAATCCAAACACACTACAAAATTTCCTTAAAAAATCTCACACACAGATGATGATTATATTGAGTTAAGCCTGAATAATTTACATTCGTAATTTAGGAAAACTTCAAAATAGCAAACAATAAAGAGGAGTGGGAGAAGTGAAAAAAGTGATCTGACCAACTACTACTGTCGCTTGGTTTACAGCAGCACTCCAAGTTATGGAATGCTTTTTAAAGAGAGGTTAAAGAAACTGAAACATTATTCAGAAATGGCTATCTCAAAAAGAGGTCATGTGAAAACAATCTATTATCTTTTCCAATTCAGACACTACATGAAAAGAAAATTATATATACATATAGTAAACAACAGGTGACTATTGATGCCTAACTGGATAGCAGAGGTGCTAAAAGAAAAATTATAGCATGGAATACTGGAAAGGGAAATATCAGACTAAAAGAAGCCTTCTACAATTTGGGTAAACATGAATATTTAAACATATCTAACCAAAATTTCAGAAATAAAACTTGGCTCAAAAGAATGTGAGCATTTGTGAGATGTCTCCCACAAAGATGAGAGGTGTCCTGAACAGAGAAAGACAAAACACACAGGGAAAAAGGAATGAATCAGGGTAGAGTTTCAGTGAAATGGGATACAGACCGGGGTACCTAAGCACAAAGTCAGACTGAGGGACTTTTATGAACACACTTTTAAGCATTGCCCCCAGATGAAGTGGTTGCACAATTCCCAACCTTCAGACATGAAGGTTGGGAATTGTGCAACCACTCTGTCCCCTCCTTTCACCCAGCTTGAGAGCTTTTTGGTAGCAAAAGCATCTATTTAGCTGCACAACACATCAGATTGAAGAATTAATTTACAAAAAAAGGGCTGCTGGGGGGAAAATAAAAAAGGCTTACTGATCTCATGATTGAGTTCCTCATTCTGACAAACATGAACATTTCTGCTGACACAAGGAAGGAAACAATAGAAGCATAGGAACAGGATGGCATGACATTTTTGGCAGCAGAAAGGGTGTGAAATCAGTGCCAACTGACTTGAATCCTTCAGCAGAAGGATATAATCCACTGGAAACAAAAGGAAAAGGTCCTGTGCCACAAGATCAACCAATCTGTCACTGCTCTGAAAAAGATAAGACAACAATGGTGAGACACAGAAGACACTCATCTGCATACAAAGGATGATACAGATGCTTGGTATGTGGCTAAACAATAAAGCACAGCTTCAGCTCTTCTGCAGAAACTCACTAAAGTCATAAAATGTGTGGGTTAAAGGATGCCTTGCTTTTTAACCTGTACCCAAAGTCATGTATCATAGTCCTTTAACCATTTGGAGACCGCATAGGTCAAAAAATTGTTCTGTTCATCTCTTTCCTTTTCTGAGACTGAAAATTTACTAGCTCACTCTATTTCCTTCAGGTATGCAGCCCTTTACTGCAGCCACCATTCCACTGGTATATCTGTCATGCATAATCCTGTGCTGCTTGATTACACAGAGGCTCCTGCATTTGAAACAACAGTCACACAACACACTTTTTAAAAAATTCTTCTGTTGTGTGCCCTATTTCTCAGCCCCAATTCCCATTACCTTCAGTCAGGCACTAAGCAAACTTGGTAGCAGGGGACATTACCAGCCCTCAACCCCTTTTCCGAGGTGCACCATATTTGTTTCTCTCTTACGCACCCTTCACCCAACCTGACTGATTTTGACCATCTCAAGACCCAAATTCAGGCCTACCACGATACTGTCCCCAGCATGGATGTCAGTGCATCAGACTTGCCTGTCAGCATCGGTGGTTGATGCCATTTATTTCATCAACCTATTTCATTGCATGGCAATTCTCATGGTGAAGATAGCTCCAAAACCACTCCCAAAATGCTCCCAGCACAATATTCACCCCACAGCTTCCTCTGAGGCTCACATACCCACAATCTCAACACCTGCTGGTGCTGGAAACGCTGCATGTCTAATACAAACAAACATCACTGAGCTTCCTTCTTTCTGGGTATCTATCTTATTAAGCTGGGCCTTCTTCATCCTCAGGCCACCTCTAGATGTGCAGCTACCTCAGCAATGTGTGCTGGGAACAGTGTTTGATCTTCACCTGAAACAAGGATAACTTCAAGTGACCAGAGATTTTCCACCATGGCTCTTAAAAGCTCAAATGGCTGGATCCTGACAATGTTTGCTAAGGAACTGTATGCTTTCTCACATTCAGAAAGTGAACAAACCAAACATGCTGCATCTCCTTCTGCTTGAGTTACCACTTCACAGATTTAATTGTGTACCAGGACCTCATCAGGTCCTTCCAGGACCTTACAGCCCCGTACACCCTTGAGCTCCAAAAGCGTCTGCTACACCATCACAAACACTGCTCAGAGTGGCTGCCACAGCTAAGCAGGAAGAAAAACGTCTTGCCATATGCTTGCTAATAATGTGTAAAGAACTAATAATGTGTAAAGAATCTGTCAGTAATACATCCACATGACCATGCACATTGATGACTAGTCTCAGAATCTTAGAATCATTCAGGTTTTAAAAGATCCAACCTTCTGTGTCCAACCTTCTTCCAGCCTGTACCAGAAATGCTGCCACAACATAACAGTTAATGCTGAAGTGTATTTATGCCTGTGGCAGCATGAAAATGCTTAGCAGAGGAGTCCACCTGTCTTTGTTTAATAAAAACAGAAGAGAAATATCATGAGCAGTGATTCCAGCAGAGACAGAACTCCACTTAGAGATGTTATTTATGACAGATATGTATGTATGTATGCAAAGAAAAGCATGTATTCGCCTGCACTGTTCAAGAGAGCAGGATTCAAACCAGGGGAACTGCAAAGGAAGAGTGAAGGGAAATAGCAGTGAAGTGAGTGCACAGCAGGCTATTTGATATATTTACTCTTTCAACTGGCATGCTCACCAGAGAAGACCTCAGCCTATGAAAATATCCAGGGTCTGAATAACAGGTAACTGAAAGAATTATTCTAGCTCATAAGATGATATGAAAACACATGAGAACAGACAAGCCACAAGACAAGTAAAACTGTATTGGAAGCCTCCAAGACTGGAGCAAATCCCCAGCTACCTCTGTAAAGCATGAAAGTGCTGGTGCAGAGTTAAAATTAGGTTTGACCACAACGTGAGAAGCAAATGCTTGCTACAGGGGCACCTGTGATTCAGAAGGCAGGCTTCTTCCAGTTGTTCTTCCTAAAGCACAGCCACCACCACTGGCCTAATGCACTCAGTATGAGTGCACACAGGACCAGAACAAAAGCTACAAAGCTATTTCTTATAAACCTTATAATATAAAAAAGAATTAGGGGATGTCTTAACTATTAAAGGTAAAAATTCCATCAAGTGATTTTAAGCTAGCAGCATGAACACTAGCAAAAAATATTTACTGATTGTCTCAAGGTTATAAGTGATAAAGCACCAGGAAATATTTTCTATGAGTCAAAGTGAATAGCATCCAATATAAATTGAAGAATAGCAGTGAAATTTATGTTCAGAAGCATTAAAATTGTACAGTTAGCAAAACTGGGAAAATTGCCCACAATGAGTTTGATTCTGATTAATTTGATATTATGAATATTACATTTTTAAAGTTAAATCTCTTTAAGTCTATCTTCCTACTCAAAATAAAGAATAATTTAATAAAGTCATAGACACTTCTCAACTTCTTTCATGTTAAAAATCATCTTAACAGGCTTAAAATGTTATATATTTAGTTTCTTTCAGGAAAGAAGCTTAAGAATTGAGGGGGTTTTTTATAGTACCTTATTTGAAAAACAATATAAGAGAAGAATCTGAATAAAAGCAATTGATGACTGCAGCATGAGAGTTGGTTTCAGTCTGTGACTGCTGGTTTTAACACGCACCATCTGAAGCAGTCTCTCAACAGCTCCAGATTCCTGGCTTCAAGCTCTCCAATAAGGAAAGACGTATCAGTCACTGAGGGGACTGATCTCCTTGCACAGTCTCTACAACAAATATATTCATTATTTTGCAAGTGGGCTAACACAGCTGCACATCCTGGAATGTGGTGCAATTCATCATCTTTACCAGCAAGTAATGTTAGCAAAGTTCAGTGCTTTTGAAACAAAGAAACAAAAAGATGTTATCCAAAAGATACTTTATAAAATTTCCGTATTATATAGTTATTGACAAGGTACATATCATTACAGCTGTCTAGATGTTGTAGTTAACACAAGGAGGTGCTTTAATGCTATTCTGAGTTAGTGTTAGAATTTCATTCTAAGCTACACAACTTGTCAGCAGAGTAAGAAATTTCCATACTTTCACCTCTGAGAAACAGGTTCCCAATCTACATATGCTACCCAAGCAAGCATGTAAGGGGTGAAAGTGCTCACTTCCCATGGCTGACAAACATAACAGGGGTTCTCACAAGACAAAAGAGGCACATTTTCTTTACATATAGATTTTATTGGAAAAAAACCCCCACAAAATACCAAAATAAGTAATATTTATAAAAATATAGAATCAATCCAAAAATACATTTTCTGAAAGTAAGCAGAAAAAAAGCCCAATTCCTCTACTGATGCAGTACCCTGCACTAAACTATGTTTTCTTTTAATGACCACAATAGATGAGGTCAATAGATTCATTTTTTCCCGAGAAATTCCTAAACACTTTCATGATATCAGAATTATCTGGACATTTCATAGCTAAATGTTAAATGAATTAAGCTTCATGTAAACACTATATTCTGTTGCATTAGCTAAGAACATCTCTTTATGGAAATGAGACTCTTTCAGTTGCATGTCATTCTAAACAGGGGAAAATCACAAATAAAATATTCCTTGAAACTTCTTACTGGGATGCACTGGGATGTAGTCAAAGCCATTGAGGCTGTCACCTGGCACAGATATATGACTGTATTCACTGTTCTCACCCGACTATTAAGGCCATGCATTTTTTTCATAACATTAGGCACAACATAATGTCTTCCCTGAAAAGAATACAGACTGGAAGAACTTAAAGCAGAATCATTTGTGACTTTCATTATAGGGCTTTCTTTTCTTTTCTTTCTTTTCTTTCTTTCTTTCTTTCTTTCTTTCTTTCTTTCTTTCTTTCTTTCTTTCTTTCTTTCTTTCTTTCTTTCTTTCT
>VZUI01036917.1:0-57335 GCA_013401135.1 Cettia cetti | reverse complement strand
GACCCCGCGCCGCCCGGGGACAGCAGGGCCGGCGGCCCGCAGCGTTCCCTGCCGGACCGACCGCAGCCTCACCCTGCCCGCCCGCCCCGGGCACCGCTGCTCGACCCTGCCAAGGTGTGGGAGCCCCGGGCAGGGCCCGGAGAGCCCCCACCCGCCTGCCAGTCCCACAGGCACGGAGGGCTGCGGGGACCCCTGCACCTTGGGGTGACAGGAGGGGCCCTGCCCACTGGCACTGCCTTCCCTGCGCTCCCCAGAGCCGTGGGCACCCTCTGCCCCAAGAACTACCCGTTGGCCAGGGTGGTGGGCAGAGGTCAGCCCTGGCAGAGCTCGAGAGGTGTTTTGGCGTTTCCAAGGGGCCTGCGGCGCTGCCAGCAGCCCTGACGCATCCACAGCACAGTGGCCGCTGTCACAGCTGCCATGGCAATAGCCTACGTGCCAGTGCCCGCCAGGGACAGCCGGCGGGGGCGCACGCCTGTGTTCGCTCGGGTCCCCGTCCCGCCTCGCACCTCCGCCCATCGGGGCCCCGCAGCAGCCACGGGGACCCTCCCCGGTGCCCCACACCTCGGAGCAGCATCGTGCCCAGCTCCGGAGCCGTGGCAGCGCGAGGCTGCCAGGATGGCATTGTGCTGGGGCATGTAGGAAACCAAAGCTGGGCTCGGCTCCGTTTCCATCTTGGCCAAATGTGATGCACAAAGGCAGGGCTGTGCCAGCAGCTGCTGATGCTTCGTCTCTGCCGGAGCCTCCAGCACACGACCAGCCGTTTGGAGCTGGGATTTTCCACAGTATCCCCAGGCAGAGTGACATGCTGCAGTGTCCTGGTACACTCGCAGCAGTTACTGCTTCTGCTGCAGACACTCCAGAGCAGCAGTGTGTGGCTTGGCTGGCCCAGAGCCACAGGGAAAACCTGCTGCAAGCGGCTCTGGGAGAGCCATCCTGAGAAAGCAGTGTGTGGGGCCAAGGGGGTGCCAGCCCCTCCCAGGGGGGCCTGAGCTCTACACTTCAAAGGGACTTCAAGGAGCCAAATTAGGGAAGGGATGCCAGGCCGGGGGAAGCTTTGTCACCACCCCTGCCTTGTGGTACCGGGCACCAAGAAGGCCCAGCAGTGACATCTGTTGCCAACAGCATCCCCAGGCACTGCTCCCTGTGGGTGCCCCACCACAGCCACTTCCCCTCCAGCTCCAAGGACCACGACAGATGCAGTGGCCCCTTTGGCACACCGGGGTGTTCACACCCCACACTCCTGCTGGTGTCCAGCTTCCCTTTCCAGGGACTCCCATGCCCCTGGTGCCATGCCCTCCTGTGCGCTCCAGCACCTGGGGAAGGATGTGGGACAGCTCTGAAAGGGACAAGTGTGTCCTCCCACAGCCCTTTGGGCAGCTGGGGGGAGAGGGGCTCCCCCAGGAACCTGCACACGCCCAAGCACCACACAGACCGTGGTGCAGGAGGGGATGCCTTGAGGAAGCCAACAGGCAGCTCCTGGGCCGGTCTGGCTCCACTGCAGCTCCTGGAGGTGACAATGGCAGGGCAGTGCCTGGCACACTGGCCTTGCGGTGCCCAACTAAGCAAACCACGTGAGGCAGGGCCTGGCTCCAGGATGAGGTAATCTGCCCATCCTCCCCCTCGCCGGCTCCGGCCAGGGTGACTCAAAGGCATTCCTGGCCGGTGGCAGCGCCACAAGTGCTGGCACTGCCCTGAGCCAGCAGCGAAATGGGCACAGCTCTGGGAGCTGAGGAGCGTTGGAGTCTCCTCTCTCCCTTCTGCTGCCACCACCAACGCGTGCCTGGCAGCAGAGATGCCCCTCTGCAACGGGGAGCCTGGGGGCACTGGCTGGGCAGGGCCACCCCAAGCCCCCAGTCAGCTGCAGTGGGGAGCACCTTGCTGGCCGCCAGAGGCCGGTTCCCCTCACCCTGCTGCTCCCAGGGACGCTGTGCCACAGTCCCAGCCACCAGCACGGGTGGTGGCACCAGGGCTGTGCCCAGCCCCGCAGAGCCGCAGCCCCGGAGGAGCTCCTCCGAAACTGAAGCCTCCTGGAATGAAAGTTTATTTATCTGTTTAATTAAGATGTGTTCACCAGGCGCACAGACCCCATTCCATCTGTCTCACTTACAGCCGTGTCCCAGTAAAATTAAACCTAATAAATATCAGCAGAGGGAAAGCAAAGGGCACGTGTGAGATATACGATCAAAGGCTGAAGTTGCACAGGGCTGCAGTTCTCAGCACATCTCTCTCTGCCCTTCGGGGCTGGGCTGGCACTGCGCTCCCCCGCTCAGGATGGGGCTGCCTTTCCTTCAAATCAGCACAATTCCCAGTTTTTTATTTATTTTAAATGAACCCTTCAGGGCTCCTCGGTTTTGTTTTCTGGAAGAGGGAGAACAACGTGGCACTGGGACAAGAGAGGTCTTGGCCACTGCTCTGGTGCTGAAACCAAGGGACAGAGCCTGCCCTGGGAGCACTGGTGGGTGGGCATGCACCTCCCAAACCACTGAGGGAACTTGCCAGGGAGAGCGCAGCACATCTGGCCGCTCCAGGCACCGGGATGTACCTGCCACACAGCTGAGAGCTGTTGGGAGGTGCCCAAGGCAGCCAGTGCAGTCCTGTCCTCCCCTTGAGAAATGCCAGAACAGCTCAGGCCTCCTCCAAGGTTCACTCCACCATTTGGAAGCTTTATCCACGAGGAATGAGGCCCAGAGGTCTGCCTGGAGCCCCGTGCCCCAGCCCTGCTGAGCATGTCACGCACGGCTGCAGCACATCCAGCTGCACAAGGATCCAGCTGCCAAGGGCTCTGCAGGTGCTGCACCAAGCCCTGAGCACCTGTCACAGCTGCTGCCAGCCCAGAGCTGTCCTGACCCACAGGATGCAATGGGAAATCCGGCCCCTGGCACCACGGTCCTTCCTGGGACCCCCAGGTATCCTCCCCCAGCAGAGAGGGGTGGTGCAAAGCCCACGGGCCTGCTGTGGGGGCACGATGCACGGCCATGGGGGGCTGCTGGTGTTTAATAGGACCCCGTGGTCCCTGCAGCGCTCTCCCACAGGGCAAAGCTGGATGCTGATGCTTGTGAGAGCTGCCAGGAAGGGCTGCAGATCAGGCAAGACACAACCTCTGCCACGAGGGCTGTTGAGGCTGGACTGGTGAGATCAGGTGCTCCAGTCTCCCTGGGGTCATCCTGTGAGTGCAGTGCTGGCAGCCCACCAGCACCCAGGAACAGCGGTACCAACCTAATCCTCTCCTCCCACCCACTCCAAAATGCCCCCAGGCCGTGGCATTCATTAATTAAAAGCTCATTAGTAGCTATTCAAAGACATCAAGCAATTAGATGTGAAGGCATCGACAGATCTGAGCTGCTGTGTGGCAAGGAACATCCCGTGGCAAGGAAGGTCCCAGCTTGGGACAGGACAGCGAGAAGGGACTGACCAGCCTCCCTGGCACCTGGTTAAACCTCTCCATCTTCCCCTGCTCCTTCCTCCTCCTCCTCCAGCAGCTCTCAGATGTCACTGGAGACACTGCCTGCTCTGAATTCCCGAAGATGGAGCACCCAGGTATGACCTCACCAGGTGAGGAGGGGACTGTGACCGAACCACAGCCAGTACCTGAGACAGCAGCTGTGGCAATAGGAGGGGAGCAGGAATGGAGGGAAAGCACATGGAAGTTTAATGGGATCCAGGGAAAAAAACCACCTCATTAAGATGCTCCTGACCCACTGCAGGGGGAACAGGATGGGGCCTGGGGATCTGTCAGCCTCTGGCCAGAGCTGCCAGCACTGTGCAGAACAGGAGAGCGGCTGGGCTGGCACCTGGGGGTGTTCCACGGCCTCCCGTGTCACCCCTCCTCTCTGCCCTCGAGCCACATGGGCAGGACAGGAGCCCTGGTGCTCTCCACAAAATGGCACCTACTTGCAGCCCTCCCGTGTCCCCAGCACGAGCAGTTGGTGCACAGGGACCTCCAGCAGCCACGCTCTGGCTCCCTGCAGGGGACACAGCAGCTCCACGGGGACACAGTTCACACTCCTGGCTGGGCAGCAGGAGCCAGAGCCTGTCACCGTGCCTGGCTCCTCTGCCCGCCCCGCCCTTCCTGAACCCTTTCACTTGACAAAATATTTACATGAAATGGCAATTAGGCTCCCCGGATTTAATGAGCATTAACCTGCAGCAACAGCACCGTGGCAGAGCAGCTGCTGCCGAGCACCTCGAGCTCACAGGCCGGGTGGGCAGTGCCAGGGGCACAGCAGGGGAAAGAAACAGCTGTGCAGGGTCACCAAGGCCAGGAGCACGGCCACCACCGCTGGGGCCAGGGCCACCGCCAAGGCTGGGGCCTCACCACCACCAGGCGCAGCACAGATCGAGAAGGAGGAAGGAAGGATGGAGGGTGATGCAGGACTGGTGGAGGATGATGCAAGGAAGGAGCAACTGCAGACCAGGAACCTGAAATGCTGCATGGCCAGGATCCCCCTCTTCCCTGAGACCAGCTCCACTGCCTGAAAAAGGGTTCCCAAGAAAAGGCACCCTTGAGCTGGCAGCCCTGCCACTGTGCCTCACGGGTGCTGGGGGCTTTAGCAGCTGCCCCCAAGGTGCCAGCACATGGGACACAACAGGAGGGCTCCAAACCACCCCAAGCAGGGGTGAGTGTGGCACTGCCAGTGTGGGCACTGGCACTGGGCTGGGACCCAGCTGAGCAGCAGGCAGGTGAGGTGGGCACGAGGGAACATCAGGCTGGAGGTACTTCCAGAAGCAAACACTCCATCCTCATAATAAGATTTTTTAAATGCAGAGAGGATGTTAAACAGCTGTGACCTAGGGCATACTTTATAAATCGTAGTATTTACAAACCCCTTCTTCCCCTTGCCCCACACGCTCCTAATTTCTCTGGAATTAGTGCTCATTTGGAGACATTTTGCCTTGGCATCTCAGCCCGTTGAGGTGTTGGTGACTGAGCCACCACAGCGCTCCCATCATGCAGGGACACCGGACCCTCTGCTTCCTCCCACGCCGCGATGGAGAGACGCCCACGATGCCAAAAATGACACTCACTGCTCTGCCAGGAGCACAGCCCTGGCCCTGCCCTTCCCAGCAGAGCTGGGGATGGCACCATGCAGCGCTGGGACCGGGCTGGCTGGCTCTGTGCACCACATGGGACAGGGGACAGAGCCCCCGGAGTGCCCCTGCCCCACAGCCAGAGCGCTGTGGGCAGCGCTGCCTGCAGCTCCCATGGGAACGTGCACCCCACGCTGCCCGTGCCCGCCTGGCTGAGCTCTGCCAGGCCACACAGCTCTGCAAGTCCCTGGGCAGAACTAGCACCCAGGCAGGAGGCTCTGCCAGGCCTGACAGGCTCTGGAGCCGTGGCAGCACCGACATCCCTCATGACAAAGCACCTTACACCTGAAAGCTGCTTCCCTGAGAAACAATGAATTTGCATTATCCTCTTCCTCCTCACCATAAGCTCCTTTCCCCACATCCCCCTTTGTCTGCCTCTGCCCACACTGTTCCCTGCTCCCAAATGCAGGGGAACACAACTCCCTGGAGCCCATAAGCCCCACCAGACTGCTGCAGCCCCTCGGCCCCTCACCATCTCTGAGGGAGCGGGAGGGAGCAGGTGCAAGGAGCTGGGGCCACTGGCTTTGAGCCCCAGCTGGTGGCTGGGATGCCATAGGAAGGCCCTTGGATGGTGTAGAGCCTGACACAGCCCAGCTCTTGCAGCTCTGGGGAGGGAGTGTAGCTCCATGGGGGGCTGTGGATGCAGCCCCCTGCCCTCTGCCCACTGTCCCATTGCACCCAGACTGGGGCTCCCACCCACATCAGTGTTCCAGCCCCAAGCAAAGGACAAACCCTGTCACGTCCCCTCCTCTCCATCCCTGCACAAAGCTCCCGAGATGGCCGGGCAGGTGGCAGCCTGTGCCCCCTCCAACCATGGCCTGTGTGCTCTGCTGGTGCAGGGAGAGCAGAGCCCCCGTGCCCAGCCCACTCCCCAGCCATGCCCCTCACCCTGGGCTCAGCAGGGGAACAAAACTCTGCATCCCCCCAAGGCTCAAACCCCCTGAGCAGGGACTGCTGTGGAGGGACTTTGGGGTCCACAAGGGGATCTCAAGGGGCTCAGGGTCCCCACGGTAGGTTCCCCTCAGCAGCCTCAGGAATTTCAGGCCTGGGATAAAATGTGGGGCTGCCCCCAGGATCTGTTAAGATCCTGGGTGGGCACTGTGAGAGGGGGCTGCTGCTTGGCACAGACCTGTCACCTGAATGTCCCACTGTCACCACAGACCCATGCCCCCTCCCAGGACAGCCCCGGGCAGGCACCTGAGCCCACCAGTGACCACCACAGTACAGCTGGGGCAAAGTTTGGTGCTGGGCACGGGAGGCAGCTCCTGCCACGGCCAGCACCACACGGCTCTTGGACAGGGCAGTGCCGAGGCAGCAGGGCAGCTGGGGGTGCCCTCAGCAGGGACCCCCGTCTGCTGGCCTGGTCCTTCCAACGCCAGGCCTGTCCCCAGCGCTGCAGCCCGTCCCCTGCCCCGCGGGTGGTGCCCGGTGACCACAGGGGAAGCTGTCCCCGGACGGTGGCACGGCCAGGGAGCCGCAGCCGTGCCAAACCACCCCGACGCTGAGCGAAACCTCAGCAGGCAGGGAGGGAAGCGCCCACCCTCGGCGGCGGTACCTACCCAAAAATACATCATCGTGTCAGCGGCGCGGGCTGAGGCGCTCTGCGGGGTCGGTGGGAGGGCGATGGGCTGCTCCCGGCGGGGGCTGCAGCGGCCACCGCTCCTGCTGGGTGGGCTCGGTCCCCTCCGGCTGTCCGGCTCCAGCGCCGAGGGCCGGCGGCCCCGGAGCCCTGCTCGCGGTGCGAGTGAGCGCTCGCCGCGGTTCAGAGCCGCCGTCCAGCCTCCGACATGCCGGGGGACGGCAGGGGCCGCACGGCCGCCGCGGGATAGCCCCGGTGGGCAGTGCCTTATCCGCCCCAGGGAAAGACGGGAGAGGAAGAAAAAGAATGAAATCCTCTCCCGTGTCTTCGGGGACCAAAGGGAAGGGCGAGCGTGTGAGGCGACGCCAACCCGGGGGTCAGAGGGGTGCTGGGGAGAGGGTCCGGGACCAGGCGGGGCGTTGGGGGTCTCGGCAGCGGCAGCGTGGGCGCTCGCTGGCGCAGCGTGGGCTCCCGCTGACACTCCGAGGAGCCGATGTCCTGCCTCAGCATTTTTCAAGCTACCCTGTCAATAAGGGAATCCGCCGCTCACAGTTAACCTGCGAGGTGCCAGCCGGTTCCCGGCCAGATTCCATAAGCCCTGCTCCCACGGCCCGTCCTGCCGGCGGGGATGCTCAGCCGCGCCCGGATGATCTGTCCGGGGAGCCGCAGCGTCCCCGCCTTTTTTTGGAGCAGCCGAGCAGCGGCCCGAGGGGGACCGAGCCAGCAGCCCCCAGCCCCCGTGTGCATGGGGAGCCACGGGGACAGTCCTTGGAGCCCGGGATGTGGCCACCACGGACCGCACGAGAGGACGCCCAGAAATCCCAACCAACGCCGGGGCAGCCACTCCTTCCTTGAGCCCCAGCACTGCCCCCGCAGCAGATCCCGGGTACAGAGCAGCAGGAGCGCACAGGGGACACAGCAGGGGACACAGCCAAGGATTGGCCACGGCCTGGGCCCTGGGGATAAGTCAGGGGTCCTGCACACAAGCCCCAGCCACCCCTGGCACACAGTGCAGGCTTGGCAGCCAGGCAGGGCTGCTCCTCAGCACTAAATCTCTGTCCTCCAGGGGCACGGCGCAGTGGAAGGAGCAAGGGGACCACGAGCACTGAACTAGGCATGGTAGCGAGGGAATAAATAAGGATAAGGGAAGCAGAGGAGTGAGGGGGGCAGCAGATTGGTCTCCGGGGCCCAGCTGGTTCTGACATCTACAGCCCCATAATCATATTCAGAGCAGCACCAGGCTGGAGGCAGCTCTCCTCCAGCACGGCAATAAACGAGAGCAACACTCTCAATAATTCAGCACCAGGAGAGGGTGATAAAGCAGCAGAGGCACCACTGCAGGCAGCTGGGGCGGGGGGCTCCCTGCCCCCTCTTATATCTCAGTGATCCAAACCCTTTCCTCTCTCTCTGTGCCCTGTAAATGCAGCCCCAGCTGCGACTTGGGGTGCTCCCCAGCCTGCCAGACCCCCCAGCCCTGCTGTATGGGGCAGACAGAGGGGCCCAGTGCAGCAGAATGAAACCCCTCCAGCACCAGCAGACAAAATCTGAGGGGCCCCCGGGCAGGGCACAGAACCATCCTGGAGCCAGGGCAGCAGCAGGAGCACCTGCCCAGCTCTCCTCCCAGCACCATCCCACCCTCTCCCACTGCAGCCCCCCACGCCCGCACAAGCAGAGCCCGGAGCCCCTGTGCCGGACCCCAAACCTCCCACCCAGACCAGGCACGGGGCAGCTGAGCTGCGGGACACCGCCCCGCTGCCCGCCCCTCCGCCGTGGACACACCTCCCCAGACACAGCCCCCTGCAGCCCCCGGACTGACCTGTGAGCCCCGGCCCCACACACAGCAGGACACTGGGAGGGAGCAAAGCCCCCTCCTCAGCACAGCAAGGGAACCACCACGACATCAGAAAACGCAGGGGATGCAGAGGGGGGGCAGCCCCGGCCCCACAGCCCTCCCTGCTGCAGTGACCAGCGCGTCCCCGGGCTCACAGCCACAGCCCAGCCTGCATCCCGTTCACCTCGGGCTGCCTGCAAGCCCTGCTCCCACCCAGCCTTCCTGCTCCTTCTAGCAGCTCTGCTTCCACATTTCCCATGGGATCTCAGAACCCTTCCAGACCACAATCCTGTCCCTGCAGGTCACCTCCATCCTCGTCCTGCATGTGCCAAGGACGGGAGTGTTCCCCTGCCAGACACCTCTCCATGGCTTTGCACGTGGGCAGCTCCTGTAGCACAGTGCCACTGCCCTGGCCCCCATCACCCCCTGTCCCACTGGCACCCCCAGCCCGTGCCAGGGCCCAGAGCAATGGGTGCACCAGACTCATCCTCTCCAGCCCCTCGGCTTTCTTGGCTCCTCTGCCTCACTGCCTTTGATGGGGGAGCACTGTACTCAGTGGGGGGATGCGGTGTCCCCCCAGTGATGGGATCCTCCTACTGCTGGGAAGTCCAGTAAGGTGAGGTAGGACAGGAGGGAGCCATCCACACCTGACCAGCGGGCACCAGGCTGGCAGAGGGCATCTGGTCTGGTCCCCCTTCCACACACATCAGCCATGACCTGCCTCAGCCCGGGGACACTGTGAGCTGTTGTGACAGAACCCTGGGGACAAACATCTCCTGCAGTGGGCAACTGCCAGGTCAGGGTCAGAAGGGGGCTGTGGGCTGCTCTTTGCCCCCAGTAAGGACAGGGATGCTCCTCCAGGGATGGCTCCAGAGCATGGACAGACAGCAAGTCGGCACACAGGGACACTCACAGGCACGTCAGTCTCAGCTCTCCTCATGCAGGATTCCCGTCACACCTGCGTGGGGCTCAGCACCAGGGGGCTGCTGGCAGAGGGGAGTGGGCAGCCTCCCTCCCATCCCTCCCCGAGCACGGCCCTGTGCCCACCAGCCCCTGCCTGCCCCCTGAGCCGCAGGCTGAGGGAGCTGCCCTGCCCCGGCCCTCCCCGTGCCCAGCACCCATTGCCAGCCCCACACATGCAGGTTCAGCGTGCAGGAGGGACCCCGGGAGCAGCCAAGCAGAGCCCAATGCCACTGGGATGCGAACCCTCCATACCTTTTATTGAGCCCAGCTCCTCCTGCGGCGCTTGCACTGGGCTCTCTAGAAAAGACAGGGAAGAGGAGGAAGAATTAAAATCAATGATCATCATCGCTAACCTGTTACAGTCAATGCCGGCTGCCCATGGGCTGCACGGCGTTGGGATATGAGCACGGACGTGAGTGCCATTCCCTGGGCACTGGGGAATGTGCTGGTCAGGAGCTGGGCCAGGGGCTGAGCCCAGGGCAGCCAAGCAGCACCAGCACCCACCAGCACCGTGCCCAGGGTGATGGGTGCAGGAACACCCCCTTCAGCTCTGCCAGTGCACCTGGAACCCAAGCCAGCACCCACAGGCCGTGGGCCCCTTCCTCAGCTCCCCCAGCACCTGCAAGCACAGCCCCTCACAGCCCCACGGGGTGGGACAGGGCACGGCTGCCATCGAAGTGCTGCACATCTGGGTTGGTGTGTCCCAAACCTGCCCACACCAGCAGTGAGGAGCAACCCCTGCGGCTCCGCTGCTGTCCTGGCTCTGGGCACTTCTTGGAAATTAAGCCAAATTTCAAAGAAAACTTCCTGAAAGCTGCACTTCAACTAATTGGCTTTTGCAGCATGGCCAACACAAACATTCATCAATCATGTTAGACCCTCAGAAATAATGAGAATGGCTGATACATCCCAGGAGTGGCTCAAGAATGAGGGGGGGCTGTGTGTGTCTGTACCCGCTGTTTGGAGGCCTGCAGACAGCTCTGGGGTGTTGAGTCCCACCAGCTCTGCTCCCAAGCACTGGAGCTGCAGGGCTCAGCCCCCACTGCAGGGGCAGCACCCCAGGATGAGGGTCCCGAGGGTGGGTGCAGGGACCCCGTGCCTGGATGCTGCTCCAAGCTCCCGGCTGATCCCGGTGAGCTCCTGGCCCACGGAGGGTCTGCAGACACCTCCGACACCTCCGGTGGCGGCTCAGGAAGCAGAGACTGATCCCAGGCACTCGTGTTAGCAAACACGGTTCTCATCCGCTCAGCAGGATAATCAATTATGGTAATTCCTGCCTCAATGAATCAGATTCATGGAGGAGTACAGCTCATTAGGCTGGTGCTGACTTCCATTAGCACTCTTATGATAAAAACCCTACAAACACTCTCACCCAGCACGATGCATTCACCAGGCTGGGCGTCTCCCCGCCCCCCAGGCCAGGGCAGACCCAGCTGTGGGATGTGGGTGTCCTAAAAAAGATGGTTGGGAACTCCCTGGTTCCCAGCAGCGTGGTGACACCCCTGCACCTGCAGGCCTGGCAGACCCGCCTGCCCCCGGCCACCACTGCTGAGCTCTTCCATAGCTTCACCAGGATCCTGGCTGGGATCAGGAGATGGCACAGCAGGCCCAGAGCACTCCAGCAGCAGGGCTGGGAGTGCTGGGAGTGCTGGGAGTGCTGGGAGTGCTGGGAGCCCAGTCTGCCTGCTCTGCAATGAATAATTGACGCTCCTGGGGGAGCCTCGGCGATGGGTAACGCCGCATTTCCCAAACACATTTCCCAAGAAAGGCGCCTTCTGAGAAGCTCCCCAAAGCAACGTGGGGCTCCACAGGCAGGATGTGCCTCAGTTGGGAAGTGCCACGCTTGCTGGCACAGACAGGGAATGGCCAAGCCCAGCTGCAGCCCAGGCAGAAAGCTCTGGTGGTCCCGGCACCTCAGGGAGCGGGATGCTCAGCCAGAGCCTCCCCAGGCCCCAAAGCAGGAGAGGGAAGCCCCTGGCAGAGCACTGATGGGAGGCAGGAGCAGCTCTGGGCAGGGTCTGGGGGACCTTGATCCAGTCTCTGCTTTTCTGGCAGAGGTCTGGGCTGACCTGGGACCTCACAAAGCCTCAAAGGGACCCAGAACAGGAGATCCCAACCCAGCTACGACCACCCGGGTGAGAATCAGGGGTTTTGCACAAGAAATGTCACCCAGCTGCACAGATCCCATGAAAGCTGCACCTCATCACCCCCTCTCCCCACGCTGCAACCTGAGGCAGGGCTGGCTCTGATCTGCTGGGAAACTTCTTAGTAGTTTCTCCAAGTACATTTTAACCCCCATTCCCTCCACCAAAAATCCTAAATTAATTTTGCTTTTAATTAAATTCATTAGCAAAGATTATCTGGCTGAGGAACAATAATGTCCCACCCCTCCCCCCACGGCCCTCTCTATTTATATCCCCATATACAGAACAGCAGCGAATATTTCTTTATGGGCCATTAAAGGTTTAATGTTTAATTTATAACCACCTTCTCCGGCGGGTGGGATGGCCAGGCACAATGTCAACATTTTTAATTAAATGAGAAGGGATTTTTTTTTTTTTTCCCCAGCTAAGGAATATAAAACATCCCGTTCCCAGCAGCGCTGGAGCAGGGGCAGGAGGGGCAGGGGCAGGGGCTGGCTCCTGCTCAGCAGCTCTCAGGACATGTCCCCACTGCCCCCTCTGCCCGGGGCTAAGCCAGGGCCGTTCCACACTGCTGGCAGGAGCTGAGACACGATGAGATGCTTGGGCAGTGCCCAGAGGAGCCCGGGGGGGGGGCAGGTAAGGGGCCACCAGCAGGGCAGCTCTAGCACTGCTCAGGAGAGTTCTCCGACCAGCAGCTCAGGTCTGGGGGAGCGTCCTGGGGACAGGGACAACACACAGTGCTGCCCTCACTTTGGGAAGCCCCTCCCTGCTGTGGCTGTGGGGCTGGCAGGATCCTGGCACGGGGCTGAGCACCAGCTCTGGTGCGAGTCCCTCGGGGGGCAGAGGTGAGGATGTGGCATTGCCACACCCGGCACAGCCCAAGCCACCATCGCTGGTCACCAAACCCCACCCGAGTAACAGCTGTGAACCTCCCAGCCGAAATCCTTCCTGCGATTTCTGCTGGTCACTGGCACCTCCTCCCCGCTGACTGCGGCTCCTGTGGCATCCCCACCTCCTTCCTGCCGGCAGGAGATCCAAGTGCTTCCAGTGCCGAGCCCTTCACGGAACCTGCCACCTGCCGAGAGCCACTTGGCACCCGCTGGCACAGCAGGCACGGCCGGAGGAGTCTGGCACTCCTGGCATGCCACCGGCATCCACCCACAGCCCCTCATCCCACTCCCTCGGCCACGGGCACAGGAGCTGCAGGGGAGCCTGCCCAGCACCGACAGCCCCAGCAGGACAGGGCAGCCCTTCCTGCCGGGACAGGGGCGAGGGGCAGCTCCGAGCAGGCAGCTTGCCATTAATGGAGTATTTTATCTTACAGGAGAGATTAAATCTCTGTACAGAGAAGCGCAAAAGCGCTGAATCAGCAGCTAGCTGAGGGTGGCAGGTTCAGCCACGAGCATTTGGCTCCAGCACAGCCTGTCAGTGCTTCATCCTCCCGCATCCACACTCTGCCAGACATTGCCAGTCCTGAGCCCCCACACCCTGTTCCCTGCCCCTGCCTCATGCAGCCCCTCACGCTGCCTGGCAGCCCCCTGCCAGCCCTGTGCTGCAGTTACTGACCCAGAGCAGGCCAAGAGCCTGTGGCATGGCTGAGCTGCCTTCCTCCCTCCCTTGTCATCACCTGCACAGCACGGATGGGCTGGCAGGAGGGGTCCTGGCACAGCTGCCATCCCAGGTCCCCAGCCCATCCTTCCCTGTGGGCTCTGCTGCCACCCACACCCCACCAGGGTCCCTCACAAAGCCACGTTCCCGCTCCCACGGGCAGGACTCTCTTGCCCAGCGTTGGCTGTGTTGGCTCCAAACCAAGGAGGAGGCAGAGCGGTCACTGGCTGCCCACACGTGTGCTCACGGGAGCAGGCGTGCAGGGGCTGGCTGCAGGGAGCCAGCAGCAGAGCAGGGATGGTACTGTGCCGCTCACTAAAAGCATGAGTGTCACTAAATCAATAATTCATTTACTTTAATGAGATAAGTACTCGGAAAACTAATTGCAAACCTGCTCCATTTACTCCAACCCATTATAGCCCTTAATGTAAATGGCAGGAACACTGCTGGAGGAAGGGGAAGGGCTTTGGGTGGAAGATTGTGTCGTCCTTCCCCTTCTTCTAAGAAAGAGAAATATCAGTCATCAGCTGGGGCAGCCAAAAGAGCCGGTGGAATCACCATGGGGAAGTGCTGATGATGGAATCACTGCATGGAAGCACTGACGGCAAAGCAAGGGGAAAACCCAGCCCCCCCCAGAGTCACCACTGTCCCTCTGCCCATGCTGCCACCACAGAGGGCTCTCCCAAGCCGGGATGTGGCTTTACTCCTCTCCTGTGCCACAGACTCCCATCTGGAGCCCTGCTGGGCGTGCACCCGCTGCAGGTGGTCACTGTAATGATCTCTCGCCGTTCGTGACAAACCCGCGGCTGCATCTCTGGCACAGCATCCCCCCGTGCCAGGTGCCAGCTCCTCTGCCCCAGCCCCTGTCACCCCCGCGTGCCCAGGGAGCCAGAGTGGGCAGGGGCATCCTGCCAGGCCCCAGCACTTTCCTGAAAAGGAGCCGTGGCTCCGGCAGCAGAGCCGCTGCCTTCCTGAACCGCCGCCGGAGCAGGGGCTGGGTGCCAAGGGCTCACTTCTCGCTTGCTGGAGCAAATGGCAGGTCATAAAAAGGAACTGTGACAGAAGAGAAAATGTTCCAGAGTCCACAAGGACCAGTCCAGGGTAAATCCATCTGCTCAGCAATTTAGCTAGAAAATCCTTTCCAATCATCCGTGCTGCAGGTCTTTCATCCCCAGCTGGTGGCTCTGGTCAGGGCCTTTCCCACTCCAGTGGCTCACATGGGGTTCGTGGTGCTCGGTGATCTCAGAACACCTCCACCAGGGACACCTGGGGAGAGGTCACACCTCGGGGAGGGGTCACAGCACCCCTTGCAGAGGGTTTGACAGTGGCATCGGCTCTGGGGGCTCTTCCCCAAGCTATTGGCTCACCCAGAAGAGCACATCATCCTTCCCAGGTGCCATATCCACAGCACCAATTGTGGGATGCAGGAGGACTCCCAGGGAGTGCAAATCCCACCTGGAGCTCCATCCCCAGCCCTGGTACCTCCCATGGGCAGCAGCAGGAGGCTGCCCTGGGAGCCCCGGGCGAGGAGAGCCGGGATAATCCTGCCTGGCTGAGAACTCCACAGCTCAGCCTCGCACAGCCGCTGCAGAGATCTCCCTGCAGGCATCCCACTGAATCCCACCTCAGCCACTCCTGTCTCACAGAAAATCAATGGCAAGCATCTCAATTAATCACACCAGGGGCAAATTGATTAGGAGCCTAAATAAGGTCAACATGGTTGTCTGCTTACAGGGTGGGACCCCTTAATCATCATTTTATCTGCAATGGGCTGCAGAACCGGCAATCACAGCAGCTCAGGAGCACAGAGGGATCTGCACTGAACTCCTGCAGCTTTGCGGGCTGGTGGCACTGGGGCCGTGGCTCTGCCATAAGGAGCTGCATTCCAGCATGAGGCAGCCACTGGGCACAGCCCAGAGCCCCAAGTGGGCACAGCCAGAGCCCCAAGCAGAGACCCCACGGCCCAGCTGTCACTTCCAACTCCAAGGTGAAAAAAGCAGCAAAGCACTGCTCTGGGTACAGCACATCCCTCCAACCCCACACCAGCTGGGGGGTTCCTTTGGCTTCTACTCTCCCAGCTGATGACTGATATTCTTCTTAGAAGACACCACCTCCCACCCGAAAGTCCTTCCCTTTCCTCCAGCAGCATTCCTGTCACTTATGTTAAAGGCTATGGCTGGGCTGGGGTAAGGGACAGAGCCATGACTGCTCCTCTGGTCCCCATGACCCCTTTGGCACTGGACACACCTCACTCACTCACCTGCCGCTGCCCCAGCCACCCACCGCCTCCTTTTGTTGTAAATACCGGTATAAATATTATAATTTGGTTTAATATTTAATATAGTCAGGTTAAATAAGCATTCCCAGCCCCATAAATAATCATTAACGGAGGATTCTAATTGTGCTGTTGGGATCCGGCTTCATGACTTATTTAGCGGGCAGACGCTCTTCCCCTCCGCTCCCCACACGCTGTAAATTAACCTGTGGCTCAACCTCTGCCTGAGAACCTGGTGGGACACGGCACAAGGAGACGGATCCACTCTGGGATGACACCAGGATGTGGAGCTGGGAGAATGCTTGGGATGAAGCCGGTGGGGACAGGGGGAGCAGAGTGGCTGGAGGAGCCTGCAGGAGCATGGAGCAGCTGAGCAGGACAAGGCTGATCTCTTCTCTCCATGTCTCAAGGATATCGGGGCACCCTTGGCTGTGGACACCTGGGCATGGCGTGAGCCCTGGAGCAGAGGTAGGTGAGCCACGGACCAGGAGCACCCACCCACCCTGCTCAGCCCGGGGTGGCATCAGCAGGGACACAGAGACAAAACGCAGCCAGGCGAGCGGAGAGCAGGGGAGGCTTTTGTCCCAGCCACAAACCTACTGTGAAATTGATTGGAAACAATAGCAAAAAAAAAGAAACAAACCCCAAAGCACCAAGCCCAATGCGCAGGGAATTGGCCAGGGGTGAGCGTTCTGAAAGCGCTGAGTGGAGACATGAGGATGAGCAAAGTGCAGGAAAACCTCCGTGTGAGTGTTTTCCCCTCGAGGGATGTACTGATGCAGTGCTGTAAAAGAAGGCTAGGGTTTTCTTTATGTAGCTTAATTTCATCTTGAAACGAAAAACAACAAAAGTAAATGGAAAGAGGCCCCTCTCTGGTGAGCCTGGCTGCAGCGGCTGTGCCGGGCCCGTGGTGCCCTCAGCTCTGCGTGCCAGCTCCAAAGGACACAGTGTGCCCCCAGCAGGAGCAGGGACACCAGCCCCAGGGAGACAGGCACGCCCTGGGCTGCTCCTGCTCCCGCTGATGCCATCAGGATGCTCACATTCAGGGTCTCTCCCCAAAGTGTGCCCCATGCCCTCTGGATATTAAGCATGGAAAGACCCCTGGGAGGTCTCCTATCCAACTGAGAGATGCAGCAGAGGGGACCCAAAAGTGACAGTCCTTCTAGAGCAGTTTTCCTGTCTCTGGCATGTCTGCTCCAGGCCCTGCTCATCCCGAGCATGGGTGCCCCAAACAGTGCCAACCCCGACTCTGGGCTGCAGCTCTACAGGAAAGGTTTTGCTTTATCTTCATTTGTCAGGATTTATATGAAAAGGGGATAGTTCAGCTCTAAATGTAATGATTTGGAAGAACAGCCCTCCAGTGGCCTCCTCAGCTAGCATGGCGTCAATACCATCGATTGCTAAAAATAACTGATAGCCCTGGCCCAGCGTGGTGGGGGAGTGCTCCTTCCTGCTCTGAGACCCCAAATAACCCCGGCTCCAGGTCCCCAGACCACCTGGGCACCGAGGCCCCAAACCACTCCTGGTCCCTTGCCCGTGGGCAGCACAGGTCTTTGTGCACCCCAGAGGAGAGAGAGTGAGAGCTGCCTGCCTGTGGGGACACACCAGGATCACCTGGGCAGGTAACACCTGCACAGTGCTCTGTCCTGCCATCTTACTGACCTTCCCAGGACAGGAACAAAACCCACATGGGGAAGGAAACGATCCAACATGACTCCATAGCTAGGGAGAAGGAGTTATTCAGTTTGTTGAAAATGAGTCTGACTTAACAGAAAAGAAATAAAGTGTTTTAAAATTAAAGACACAAATGCCAGCCCCATTGTGGGGATATTAAACTCTACAATTATTTGACAACTGTCTAAAGAGTTCTGTCCCTCATGGTGCCTGGAGTGGGGTGAGCATGGACAGCACTGGGGTGGCAGCACCTGCTACAGTGCAGGAGAGGTCCCCAGCAGCTCCCCGGGGCTGGTGACAGCCACCAGCACAGCCTCCCCTCCTCACTGCCCGGATACTCTGCTGACCCCCTGCAGGGCTGTGCCAGGCAGCTGCTGCGTGGGCCAGTGCCCACCCAGACACCTGCCAGTGCTCTCCAGGGAAGCTGCTGCTCCTGAGAACACAAACCCTCTCCTCACAGCCTGCCTGGCACAGGTAGGGGCTACCTGGTCACCTGTCCCCTTGGCCAGGTAAGCAAAGGGCACCAGGCAAAGCCTGGACAGTTCTGGTGGCAGAGCAGCATCACTCGGCCCCTCCAGCACTGAAAACACCCTCACAGAACCCATCCATGAGCAGAGAAACACACACTCTTCCTGTAAAAGTGACTTCAAATCCCCAAACACTCATCCTGATGCTGGCAGGGACTCTGCTGGAATCTGCCACTGGAAACAGGATCAGTAGGTGGAGTGTAGTGCTCTGCAAGTGAGGCCACTGCGGCAAGCGAGCAGCGGCTCTGCTGCCACAGCAAGGGGCACGTGGGGGTCACATCGTGGGGCACAGTGAGGGTAACAGCTCTCTCCTGCAGCCCCCTGCCCAGCAGAACCACCCCTGACGCCCTTTGGGAGCTGGAGCAACGAGCAGATGCCCTGGAGCTGAGGGGCTCGGGGAGCACAGGTGAACATGTGTGTGCACAGGGCAGCGTGTGCACAGGGCACGGCCAGAGCACAGTTACTGGTAAATAATCCCTCATTAATAAGATTCGCAGGCCTGGATGGCTCGGTGGGTTCCAGGCAGGGACAACGGCAATCTCCACTCTTCCACTTCTCAATTACAGCTTCGGGGAGGGAAGCAGGAACCGGCCAGGGTGAATTAGAGAGACTTTTGTCACGTTTAATATCACTTCGTTTTGCAGACTGCTGACGCAGCGGGATTTCACAGCTTGGAATTTATGGTTCTTTTGAGAGACATGCGCAAAAAAAGGAGGAAAAAAATACCCTGCCATCAGCACAAAACCATCAGCTCTGCTGGGAAAGAGCTGGGGTCTGGGGGACCCCCAGGGATTCCCAGGTGAGCAGAACTCGGCAGGGCTGGGGTGCAGCACCTGGATTCTCAGCTTCAGGCAAGCGCATCGAGGGGTCCTGGAGACCCGGAGCTGCCCTGGGGCTGGGGTGTCCGTGTCCCCCAGGTCCCTGCTCACTGCACTCCCAGCCGTGGCTGCTGAGGAGCAGCGGTGCTGGCAGTGCCAGGGACAGTGCTACACGGTGTTATTCGGCCCCAAGGGGCTTTTATGCAAAATGACACACAATATAAATGACTGTTGTAAACAGCGAGTTTAATAAAGGGCCGTGTGCGAATTTTACAGCCTCCCCAAGGATAATTAAAATTATTTATCTACTTACCTAGCTTGCCACCAGAGCAGTCTATTAATTATTATCTATTACACAGGGCCTGCTTTGCATGCTGCCAAGCACTGCCTGCCACCAGAACCCACAAGAACACACAGCACCGGGAGGGCTGAGAGCCATCACGATCCCGGGGTGATCCCAGGGTGCTCTGGACCCCGTGCAAACCCTGGGGGAGCATGAGATACTCAGAATCAGGTGTTTCTCTACCAGCCTGTGACCAGGTTTTTAAAACCTGCTTGGTTTGAAGAAACAGAAGCTCCCCAGGACCGGGAATGGAGTGGAGCCCTGGGCAGAGAGTGAGACAACGTTCTCCCAGCTCGACTCCTGGGATGGTTGAGGGAAACACCACCAGTATCCCCTGATTGTGAAACCCCTTGAGAGCCAGCAGCCCCCAAGAGAGTGCAGAGGGACACCAAGGGGCAGGGCAGAGAAGGCTCAGGAGAAGAGGCAGCAGCACTCCGGAGCCCGGTGCCGCAGCGGCCGCCCCGCAGCAGCCTTGGCGCAGCGCTACCTGCTCCTCTCCGTCTATTAGCATGACAGAGCAATCATCGGCGCCGGGGCTCCGGCATCCCCCGGCTCCTCTCTGCACATAAGGAGACCTCAGGGGGCTCCACTGCGCGGGTATTTAACGTTGCTTTATTAGTTTAATAAACCCAGCCATGCTGCCAGAATGTCCGAACGGGCAGGAGCGGCCGCGGCAGGAGCAGCAGCACGGCTCCCGCAGCCCTTGGAGAGGCACGGCCCTGAAGCCAGGGGGCCCAGAGCAGCCTGCCGGGAGTGGAGGATCCAGCTGCTCCCTGCCATCGTGGGCAGTGCGAGCTGTCAGCTCTGCCCGTGTGCCATTAATCACTGCCGCAATTGCTTTCCCTGCCCGTCCTGCCCGGTCCCAGCACTGCCCTCAGCAGCTCCAGCACCTGCGTGAGTGGGGCTGCCATTGGCACCTCGTGCTGCTGCCAGCACCAGCCCTGGTGGGGCCCCCCGGAGCCCCCAGGACATGCTGGGACTTCCCTCTTGCTGACTAAGCTCAGCGGGTCCCTGTCCTGGTCCTGAGGTCCTGGCTGATGGCAGCTCTGCAGTGGAGCCTGTTGTCCTTCAGCAGCCACTGAGGCATCAGGGCTGCGTGAGAGTGGCTCCATCACTAGGAGCTGGAGGCCCTCAGCAGCCTGCTGGGGGTATTTTCATCTCCCCAGGTGGCTCCTCTCCCTCAGCCCTGCAGGTCCTGGTTGGCGGCAGCGCGAGCTTCTCTTTGATCCCGCAGTTACGCTTCCAGTCTCACAATCAAATAAAAGCCGCATGATCAAATTCCAGGTCATTACTCAAGGAAAGAAAAGAGACCCCCCCACACTGGGAGCAAGAGCTCCAACCCAGTTACAGCGTGCCCAGTGCTTCCACCAGCCGCCTGCCACGTGCCAGCCTCGGTGGGCTCTGGTGCCATAAACAAAATGCAAAAATGTCAAGGGAGGCGTGTGGAGGCTGTGCCTGAGTGTTCTGGTCAGCACGGGCTCCGGGCGAGGCAGGGGCAGCAGCACCAAAGCAGCTCTGAGCTCTGCACCCTCCTCCTCTCCTGCCCACCAGGACTGCTGGCATCGCCCCATGGAGTACGGGTGAGCCAGGGCAAGCAGGGCTCACCCCCTGTCCTGCCACCTTCCCCTCGGTGCCTGCAGCAGCCCCAGCCCCGGGGACACCCCCTGTGTGTTCCCCACGGTGTGTGGGGCCGCTGACGCTCCATTACGGAGAGAGCTCCCGCCGCAGTTCCGTTGAGCTTGCAGAAACAGCAGCCTCTGAGGAGAGCCCACCCTGGCACAGCCATGCTCGCTGGGGATGATGGACGGTTATGGACCATCTGCACTTCCACGAGGGTATGGATTTATGGGCAGCACAGACAGTTTGCAGAGTGTCCATTACTATAACTCACTGGCCTCTCCAAAGCTGGGGTGACCGGCCCCTCCGCCGCTGCTGCAGGGAAGTTTGGGTTAAGTGCTGGCAGGAGGGAAAAGTGATTCCCAGAACTGTTTCTCACACCTGCGGAGCCAGGGAGAGCCACGGGTGTTTCCATCCCAGCTGCACTGCCTGTGAGCCCCACTGTTCTCTGATACTGGCCCAGGTTCACTCCAACAGCCTCTCTCCCTGCTGCCCACGAGCCCCTGCCAGCAGCAGCTCCTTCCTTGTTCCCCCTTCTTGATCCCCCTTCCTGTCACCCACCACTTCCACCGAGAAGAAATCCCTACCAGCAGGACCAAGGACTGACCAGCATGTCCCAGGAACAAGCGGGTGGAAGGAGGCAGCAGATGGGACCTCTGAGCATGGAGAGAGATACATGTTGAATAACAATGGTGAATTCCCCTGAGCTCTGGTGTTTTTAATGCTGGATTAGGCTGTCAGGCAGCAATTAAATGGGGTAATAAAAAGCTAAGTGCTCGTATTTCAAGGTTCCTGCCGCCTGCACAGTGGGGAGGAGCAGGGCAGGAGGCTGCTCTGCTCCCCACGGGGTCCAGCCTGGTGTTTCCAAGGAAGAGTGGAGGAACTTTTCAAAGGAGGTTTGTAGGTGCTGCCAAGAGGCCCCAACCCTGCAGTGCTCCCAGCCTGCTCGTGCTGCCTCTTGCAGTGGCCAGGAGCAGGCTGGCTTGGCCTGTTCTAACTCCTTTCTCTCCCAGGACCCAGAAACATCCCCACTGATGCTTCCCCTTCCCGTCCCAACAGGCACCCCCTGGCCCATCGCGCTGGATGTAATGAACCCCTGTGCTTTTTTAACCTCCTTGTGCAGCTCCTGGTCAGAGCCCAGCTTTATCAGTTTTTATCCTGTGTAATATTCATCACGCTGGTTTATTTATGGGCCCCCTCTTCGGGAAGGTATTTTTCAGGCCTGGTGAATAAAACATAAGGCTGTGCGGGTTGTCAGAGGGAATGCGGCTCCTCTGATGTCAGCCTGACTAACGGCCTTTAGTTTTCTCCAACAACTGCATTTTGAGAGAAATTTATTTGTATTTGGGTTCCCGTTGGTCGGTGGGATGTGAATTTTTTTCCCTTCAGAATAAATGAGGTTTCAGCTCCACGGCAAGGGCTGGGAGGGTGATGGGTGGGTACAGACCCTTGGCCCCGGGGACAGTGCAGGAGAGGGAGCCCAGAGGGCCTGGGGCTCTCCGGACACCAGCACACACCAGGCAGGAGCTCCCGGTACTGCAGGAGCCCAGCCAGGACACAAGGAAGAAGGCTCCTGCCTCAGCCACGCTCTCAGAACACACATTTGGTGTTAGCAAAGATTTCCTGCCTAGCAGCTGCTGTTGCTGCAGGCAGGGACCACAGGCACACCCCTGTGGAGGTGGCAAACCCCTCCACGCCGGGTACCGTGACCTCCTGGAGCTCACCACGCTGCGTGTCCGGCAGGAGGGGCAAGGCTGGGTCCTGCCCCTCCCGCGGGCCCGGCAGGGAATGCCAGCCTGCGTGATCCCTGCTGGCAGGTGAGGACAGGGATAAGGACACCCGGGAAGCTGCCCTCCCACCAGAAGCATGTGAGGGAAGGGAAAGAAGGCAGAATCCCCTTTTCCAGTGAGACCTTCACAGCAAACAGCACGCCCAGGCCGTCGGCTCCACCTGCACCAGACAGCCCCATCCATGCGGGATGTCCCACCCACGGCGGAGCCTCGTCCCTCTGCCCTCACCCCCTGTCCGGTCACTGGCCCACGGTCCCGGGCCGGGCACTCGGAGCCCCGGCGCTCCCGGCACCGACGGCAGCAGCTCCCAGAGGCGGGGCGGCTCCCGCCAGAGCAGCCCCGGCCTCGGCGTCGCCGCCGCACCGTGGGGCAAACCCTCCCCTGAGCTGGGTAAGGAATTCTGGCCGTGACCCAAAACTCCTATTAACAAATCAAACCATAAAAACCCACAGCTGCAGCCAGGAGATTTCCCTCCATCAGCTGCTAATTTATGGGGTTACTGGTGTCAGCGGTTTGAAAGCAGCAAAATCCCATCAAAGAGCCGCCCCAACTCGGCACTGGGCACTTGAAAACAATCACAAACACGCTTCTGAGGAGGCTGCTTGGGATGCAATTCCTTGATGTTTAATTATTAATATTCCAGGCAAACAAGTTAAATTCTACTGAAGAGAAGGAGAAGCCAGAGTTCGAAGTGAGCTGAAGGAGCATCATAAATCATCCCGGGAAGGGTTTGGCAGGAGCCCCACCGGAGCCGCTTGTGCCGACAAGGAAGAGAGGGTCTGCCGTGGCCCGGGAGTCTCGGCGGGGAGAGCAGGGGGCCAGCGGCACATAACGCCCCTGAGAGACGGAAAGGCTCGGGAGCAGTTTCCAAAGCTCTGTGCTCCCTGGGCAGAGCGGGAGCAGGGAGGGGGACGAGCACAGCAGCTCCGTCCACACAGCGCTGGCTGCGGTCTGCCCTCCCAGCGGACCCGGGCAGCGGCTCCGCCGTCGGCACCCGGAGCATCTCCGCGCTGCCCCTCCTGCCGCTCACCCCTCCGGCAGCGACTGAAGCACCTCATCGCCCTCGGCACCGCACAGGCTGCTCTTAACACGCGTGTTTCTCAGCACAGAGTATTTGGTGACATCCCGCTGGCTCTCCAGACCCCACCTGTCCCCTCAGCACCCCCAAGCTCTGCATGGGGGATCCTGGGGCTCCACGTGACACAAAGCCAGCGTTTGGTGCCCAAATGCTGGCAGTGCCGCACCTCCTCCCTGTACCAATTCTGAGGCCAAATCCACGCTTTTCTACCTTTCTCCAGCTTCCAATTTCTTTCCCAATATGCCTTCTGAAATCCCTGAAAGTTCCCTCAGCACAGTGCGGAGGAAGGACGACAGACAGCTCTGCTGAGCCCTCTTACACCTCTTACTGAGGGCACAGGAACCACTTACAACCACTTTTCGGGGCATCCCTGTTCCCAGATCACGTACTTCAGCATTCTTCCCACTCTCCTGTCCCTCTCCTCTCCCTTCTTTGCAGTTTTGTTTTCCCCACCCAGCAGAAAGGAGAGCAGCCAACACTTCTTGCTGCTTCATCTCGATTCAGTCAGTTTTATACCTCGCAAATGTGTGTGCAGATTTCTCCACTTCTTTATTTGTTCATTAAGACTCCAATAAAAGTGTTATAAAAATGCCCTTTTCTGTTGGTAATTGCAGCTCCTGGTTTAATATGCGAGCAGAGCTGGCTCTCCTCAGAGACTCGGGAGCTCTGTAAACACGGCGGCTGCCCAGCGCTGCCGGCTGCGGCTCCAGCCACAGCCCCATTATCCCTCGCCTCTGTCTTCCTGCAGCACAAGGCTTTCCACTCTGATGTTCCCCACATTGAGCATCTGCCTCAGGCTGAAATTTTGAGGGAAGTTTTCGCAAGAACAGTTCAAACGTTTCCGAGAACAAGGCAGAGGAAAAATGCAGTTTTGACACATCGGGGAAAAGAAAGCGTTCTGCAACCCTGATGCTCAGGAGGCTTCACAGCTCCTGTGGCCGGAGAGTGGCTGGGGCAGGGCTGGAGGCTGTGGGTGTCCCTGGTTCCCACTGCTCACCCTGGCAGCCACACAGTGTCCAGCACTTCTCCCCCTCCCCACAGAGTTCATGGAAAAACCAAGAAAAGGCTGAAGCTGTGAAGAACCCAGCAAAAGTCCCAGCCAAGGCAGTGAGAGAGCCCAGGCCCACCAGTCCTTCTGGGGGTTACACTTAGTGCTGAGCTGATGGGCACCCAGCAACCCTGGCACGGCCACACGCAAGGGAATCCATCCTGTGGCATCTCACTGGCATGTTGGATAACGGGGGCTCAGGAACCAGATCCTCTGACACCCTGGCACTGGGGACCAGCGAGGGCTCTACACCTGCACTCCTACCTGCAAAATTCCCAAATGTGAGGAAGAGCAGGGAAGCAGGGGGCACAGAGAGACCCCAGGACGCAGCAGCAGCACAACACAGCACTGGAGTGGGTGCTCAGTTGGAACAGAAGGATTTGGGAAGTGGCAAAGCAGAAACTCCAACTTGTGGAGTGCAAACAGCTCCTGCCAGCACTCCCGCAGCAGCAAAACGCACCCAGGAATCAGCTCGGCGTAAACTGTCTCCAACAGCCCCCATCAGCATGAAAACCAACGTTCTAGTTGCTAATTCCGGATGACTGAACTGTGCAAAGCTCAAGATTTCTTTATGCCATCATTTTTCACTCTAAAAAATCAAGAAAATGCTGGACTCTGGTGGCAAATGCCTATTCTGGAAGGAAGTTGCTCCAGTGCATCAGATTGTTCTGGTACCGCATCATAATCTATCAAAGTCGGAGTCCCCAGAGCAAGAGAAATCAAAACATCATGAATAAAGTGCAACTTTAGGCTCGGGTAGTCTGACAGTGTCAGCCTGAGCCTCCTGCCGTGCAGCGTGCTATCGATGCCTTCCCCTAATCAAGTCGATGCTGGCTGAGCCGCGCTGCCGACAGCGCATTTGCTCAATTAGAGGAGAACAAATAAGGCAAGAAGCCAAGATGGAAGCGGAGAGCACAGTGCGGGCCCCGCCACAGCTGCTCTGAGCCATGCCCACCCTGCTCCCCTTCATCCTCCTGTCCCCATGCTCTGGGAACCAGCACCCAGCCGAGCTGATACTGCAGCCACTAAGGGACCTCAGGGCTCAGGTGAAGCCACAGCCCGTCCTCCAGAGGTGGCAGCAGCTCCACGGCCGCCCCTTGCTGAACGGGGAGCACCGCTCGTGAGGATGAGGATGTGGGGGCACCACTCACAGGGACAGGGATCAGAGTCCACGCAAACACAGCCCAGAGTTGTGCTGCCATCCCTCCCAGAAACACCCAAGTCCTGTTTGTGCACAAGCCTCCAGCGCTGTTTTAAGCATGGCACATACAGTGCTTCACTCCCCTGTGCCAGAGCTCACTGCTGCTCCCAGCCTCCGGCTCTCCTCGGGGCTGCCCTGCTCAGGGCCCACCACATCCCCCATCGCTCTGATCCTCCCAACAGCTCCAGCAGGCAGAGGCTCCCCGGCTGCTGCAGGCAGTGGGGGGTTCTGGCCCTCGTGTGGTGCCTCTGACTCTCAGTTCACACTTTCAAAGGCAATTAGAAAAGCCCAAGAGGTGTCAGCCGTGCCTGGAGCAGCCGGGCAGCACAGGAAGGTCGTGTGTCACATCTGCCACTGCCCAGGTCACCCACCTCGGCACGGGGGCCGGCAGGGAGCCCCAGGGAACCCAGTGAGAGGGATGAGGCAGATCAATTTCCTTCTGATTCCCTTGCACAGCCCTCGGGAGACAGGCTGGGCACACAATCCACAGCTGGAAACATCCCACAGCCTCGGATGCCCAGGCTGCAGCAGCACATGCTGGCCAAGTGCCTGGCCCCACCAGGAAGGCACAGAGGAGTCCCCAGGGACCTCCCACCTCTCACTCTGCCCTGAGCACCCTGGAGCTGCTGGAGGAGGGCTCAGCCTTGCCACCACCTCCCAAGCTGACACCGAGCAGCCTCCAGTGGGCCCCAGCCCCACTGGAGCTGGCACTGAGTGCTGCCATTCTGAGCGTGGGATGGAAGAATGCAAAGGAAAACTCCCTCTCCCAAGGAGGGTGAGTAGGAGAGACAGACAACCACGACAGAAGAGCTTGGTGCATGCTTCACTGCATGGAGCTGGGCCAGTCAGCATGGAAAACAGTGGGAAATATGGGCACGTGCAGGAGAAGCTCCAGCAGGCTGGGGGAGCCAGGCAGATGGCAATGCAGGAGCTGGGATGGAGACCCCAGACCAAGACAACAGGGATGGCAACAAGTGGAGAGGAGAGCAGCCATGGGCAGGACTGGCCACCTCGTGCCCCAGAGCAGGGAGCCTGATTTATGACAGCCCTGTGGCTCATCCCTGGCCCATCTCCTCAAGGGAAGGGCAAGGGCTGCACAGCTTTGACAGCCCCACAGGGCCTGAGACCTTCACTGCCCAGGAGTGACCAGCAAAGAGCCACTGCCAGTCCGGGGCACCAGGGCAGAGCTTGTGGCAGGCACCTCCAACAGCCCATTAGCACAGGGATTAAAAGCCCTGCTGCATCGTCAAGCCTGACGCCTCTGAGCTGCTCCCTGGGCTGGCAAGTGGCAGAGCGAGGCTGTAAGAGAAAATCTCCGTGTGGCTCCATCCAGTCTAAGCAGCATCAGATCAGTGCAGCCCGGAGCCCTGGTGCCAGGAGCTCCCAGCCCCGCTGAGCCGAGGAGAGGCGCAGGCAGGCTGTGGGGGCAGCTCACGGCACCACAGGATTTGCCAAGACTTCAGAGAGCTTCCCTGCCAAGGGCAGCGCCGAGCCTCCATCACCCTGCGAGGCTGACGGGAAGGCAGGGAGGGGAGGGCTCGGCTCGGGTGCCCCGTGCCACAGCAGCCCGCAGCTCTGAGCAGAGCCGGGACCAGCCCTGCCGGCAGCCCTGCAGAGGCAGGAGGGCCTCAGAGAGAGCCCAGCCCCAGTGAGCTGCAGCATCCAGGAGTGCCGGGCTCCTCACCCACGCCGCCCCCTCCGGCGGGCTCGGGCTGCGGGGGAGAGCGGCCCATGCCATGGCTGCAGCACACAGACCTCCCACCATCCTCCTCAAGCTCTTCCTCACAGCAGGGCCTCTCTCTGCTCCTGCCCGAGGAGCCACTCAGACATTTTTTCACAGGTTTTAAAGCTCCGTCACATCCCACTGAGCTCCAACTCTTCACTAACAGATCTAAATCCACAACCCTGACTGTGGGGTTTCCAGCTGGCCAGCGTCCCTGCCAGCGCAATGGGGATGGATTAGGGCACCTCAGCCTGGCAATACTGATAATCCTCTGCCTTATCAGCGCGGGGGGCAGCTGGCGAGAAGGGCGCTGGAGCTGACGGGGAGCCCGGTGCCAGCGCTGCCTGTGTGGGAGGGCGCTCCCGCCCGGCCGGAGGTGCCGATCCTGCGGCACGGCACAGCTCCTCTCCTGCTGCACCAAACCCAGCGGCCAGCAAAGACCCTTTTCCCACCAACGGAGCCCTGCGTGCCAGGACTTGACCCCCGGCAGGGCAAGGGGACAGCCCCAGGGAGGGAGCGGGCACAGAGCTGTCCCTGCACTAATGCAATTAGTTAAAGCAGTTAAATGACAACTCCAAGTCGGTGCTAAACGCGCAGCATTGGCCACACCAGACCCTTCTCCTGTCGCTCCCGTCACGCCTGTCAGGCACCCACACTCCCTCCGTCCCCTGCCCCGCTGGCCCCGGCTCAGCCCCGCCTTGTCCTGAGACCCCCTGCCCGGCCACTCCATTGCTGGGAACATGCAGGGCACCGGCACGGCAGAAGGATTTAATTGCATGTCAAAATTAAATCTCTTTTGATGAAGAACAATTCAACTATGGCTCTGCCTAATCAAATTAACAAAGTCTTTTTTGATTTTCAATTATCTTCTTCGCTGGAACACTTTATCCGCCGCTCCTGCGATGCAGCTGACAAGCCCCGACTAACAATTGAGGTGTTTTGCCGCACTTCAGCGAGGCAGGGTGACCGCGGGGGCCTCCTGCAGGCCCCCCCGAGCCCAGCCGGGAGACAACTGCAGCAAACACGCAGGACAAAGTGACAACGGCAGCCCCTCACTGCGGCACAGCTCCTCTGCCCGCCGGGCTGCTGCTGGGACCGTCCCACCCACAGCAGCCACAGCAGCACTGCCACCACAGCAAAGCCTGGAGCTGTGGGGACAGCCAGCAGCACGGCCAGGCCACCACAGCAAAGCCTGGAGCTGTGGGGACAGCCAGCAGCACGGCCAGGCCACCACAGCAAAGCCTGGAGCTGTGGGGACAGCCAGCAGCACGGCCAGGCCACCACAGCAAAGCCTGGAGCTGTGGGCACAGCCCCAGCACAGCACGCCCTGACAGGGAGAGGAGAGCCCAGGGAGCCCCCTCAGCACCTTCCTAGGAGGGAACTCCAGACAAAAGCGCCCAGTGCCTCTGCATGGCCCATCCCTCCCCTGGGCCCGCAGGGCTCCCCAGCGCCCCAGAGTGTGCCAGGGCTCGAGGCAGGGCTGCAGCTCACTAAGGGCAGGCCAGCAGGATGAAGCCTGGCCCTGCTGGCCAGCTGTCACTCAGCTGTCACACTCAAAGGTCACTTAAGGAAGAGAATTGACTTGTGTGAGAACATCAGAGAGGCTGGTGGATGTGGCACAGGGCACAGGGGCCTGCCTGGCCCTGGTGGGGAGGCAGCAGTGCAGACCTCCAGTGCTGAGCACCAGGACATTGTCTCTGGAGGATGAGGAAGGACAGGAGAGGCAGGAGCCTGCCTGAGCACCATGGTGGGCAGCGTGCCTGGCAGAAGATGGGCAGGTCCTGACAGCCTGCAGGCAGCAGACAAGCACCGAGGCCGCCCAGGCCCCTCCAGGACACCTCCATCCCCTTCCCCTGCTTCCAGTGAGACCCAGTACCTGGTGAGAATGGATCTCCCTGTGCTCCCACTCCTGACAGGCCCCAGGAAACTGCAGGAGACGACAGACAGGACCCAGGAACCCCAGAACAGTCGGCTCTTAGTGGTGCCAGCTCATCCCAGCACTCCCCCAGCTGGGCTGTACACCCCACCACGGGCCCTGGAGCTGCTCTGAGCTTCCTGCAGAGGCATTAAGCTGTGATGGCAGGACAAAATGTATTAAAAGATGCTAATTTAATTAAAAGAACACAACAACAGCTAAATGAGCAAGAAGGAGAGCACCTCTGTAAGCAGGGCACAGACACCAGCACGGGGGGGTGCAGTGCTGCCCCACAGCAGAAGCACAGACTGGGCTCTGAGCTCCCTTCTGCACCAGGACAGGGTCCCAGGGATCCTCTCACCTGTTCATCCCTCCCTGGGTGCTCAGCACACCCACCCACGTTCCCCCCTGGATTATCTGCCAGCTCACAGCCAACAGCACCTCCTCCTCCTCCTCACCGTGTTCCTGCTCCCAAACACTCTACAGGATCCCATCCCACGGCAGGCTCTGGGCAGGGAACTGAGCCTTGCTGGCACCTGCTGCTGCAGCCGGGCTGGAGCTGAGCTCAGCAGCCCCTGCAGAGCCGGGGAGCTCGCCCAGCTGCAGGCAGGGCACAGTGGGATCCCCTCCACAGCACATCCCTGCCTGCATCCCAGAGCTGTCCTGCAGCAGCTCCAGTGCAGCTTTGGCTCCTTTTCTGCTCTATTGAGCTGTTTTGGAGGGAAACCTTCATCCATACGGGTCTGGGGTGAGCAGCCTCCCTGCCTGCCTGCAGCTGGCAAACACCCAGTGCAGCCTCCCCATTCCTCCTGCCAGGGCTGGGGCCCACTGGGGGTCACACCCCAGGGTCACACTTTGGGGTCCTCCTGCAGCTCCCTGGGGTCACACTGGGGGTCATACTCAGGGTCACACTGGGGGTCACACTCGGGGCTCACACCAGGGTCACACACAGGTCACACACAGGTCACACTCGGGTGGGGGGGGGGGGGTCCCCGCAGCCCCCAGCGCGGGCAGACACCGCCCCCTACCGGCCGCCGGCCCCGCTCCCCGCAGCCGAGACCCCCGGGCCGAGACCCCCTGCCCGCGCCCCACAGCGGGGTCCCAGCGCGGGGACAGCCACACGTTGGACACGCACACCCAGGACAGGTCCCAGACGCACAGGAAGGCTGGGAACGGGTTTCAGAGCCTGGCCTGGAATAGTGGAAACATCCCGGGAACATTCCCAAGGCTGGAACGCTCCCCGAGGCTGCTCCGGCTGCCCAGAGGAGGAGCAGCAGCGCCCTGCGCGCCCCCCTGGCTCTGCAGCACGGGGACATTGCGCGGCGCAGGCCAGGCCAACACGACCCAGTTCAGCCCCCAGGGTGGGCTGGGCTGGCGGGACAGCAACAGCAGCCCCCTCCCTCTGCCCCTCCCGGGAAGGGTGGCAGGGAGAGCGGCTGGAGGAACCCACGCGTGGGTGCTGCTCCTGCACAACACCGACTGCTTCCACAGGAGTATTTGATTCTCTCTTCGTGGATGAAGGGATGGGCTCCCATTCCCAGGTCTCTCCACTTCCAATCCCTTTTGTGCGTTTTCCAAAGAGGGGTTGATCACATCCTGGCAGATGCTGGGAGCAGACGCCTAATGGAGGCCATCTGCCACATTTCACAGGGAAAATTATTCAAACTCACTAGGACTTTAATTTAATCAGCTGGCACTGAAGTGGGCACCGGGCGATCACGGGAGCAGGTGCGAGCCCGGAGCAGCGGCGAGAGCTTCAGCCCCGCTCACCACACCGGGAACGGGAGCCCCGGGTGAGAGCTCCAGCCCCGCTCACCACACCGGGAACGGGAGCCCCGGGTGAGAGCTCCAGCCCCGCTCACCACGCCGGGAACGGGAGCCCCGGGTGAGAGCTCCAGCCCCGCTCACCACACCGGGAACGGGAGCCCCCGGCGCTGTGAGGCCACTGGCACTCGGCCCCAGCACAGAGGCAGATGTGCCCCAGCCTGGGCCCCCCGAAGGCGTGTCCCCTTAGGAAAGCTCCTCGAGCAGCCCCAGCGTTCCGGCACCGCGGGGAGGAAGGTCCGCGGCAGGGCGGATGGGCCGTGGGTCACCAGCACGGGCTCTGCTGGCCCTGCTCGCAGCCGAGCTCACCCCCGCTGTGTCCCGGGGGTCAGTGCCCCACAGCCGGGCCGCTGGGAGGGGAAGGGCAGCGGGAGCCGTCCCCAGGCAGGCAGCAGCGTCCCCCAGAGCGGCTGCGTGGAGCTCACCCCGCCCCTCCCCACCTGGGCGACGTCGTCCCACTCTCTCCCCAAATGCTTCCCGTACGCCAAGTGACAGATCAGCTTTCTGCAAAGAGGGGGAAGCGCCAGCCTGGCTCTGGGAAAGGGGACAGGAGGAAAGGTGCCGTCTGTGCTGCATCCTCTGAAATCTCTGCCCTGCCCCAAGGCGAGGCAGCCTCCCGTGCCCGGCGGCTCCTGGCTCAGACACTCCCGGTGCCCACGGGAACCCCCAAGGAGAAATAAACCCGTGTCTGTCAAAGAGAGGAGGCAAATGCAGCCTGGCCACTGCTCCAGACATCTGCAGAGATCTGGGATCTCTCCAAGCCTGTGGTGTCTCCTTGTTGCCTCTCTCACAAGCTGTAGAGGATGCGCAGCAGCATCCGACCACAGCAGCTCCACACACCTGGCACACGAGCCCCTGCCAGGAGCTAAAGGGGAAACGGCCCAGGGAGGGGAGACGGGGCCAGAGGTCCTTGAAAAAAGTCATTGAAGTCCCTTTGATCACCGTGAGCAGAGCCCCCTGCGCTGGGTGCAAGGACAAAGCTCCAGCAGCCCTTGGCCAAGCTGATCGAGAGGCAAATCCTTCCCAAGCCCGGACCTGGGGGCACATTTACACCCCAGCCGTTAATTTTGGCCCATCATGCAAACACCAGGAGGTTCCACACTGGATCAGTTCCTCCCTGGTGTTAGGGCATGTCTAGACTCAAGCACTGAAACATATTTATCAAACCTGAGCTCCCCAGTGCTGAGCCCACGCAGGGAGCCACGGGCTGGGGGTGGCATTGGCCCAGCCCCTGTCACATCACCCTTCCCTTTCAGTGCCATGGCCATGCCAGCTGACACGGGCCCAGCAGAGTGCAGGAGCAAAGCCAGGTTTTCTCATCCCTGGGGCTGCTGGGAAACCACTCACCCCCTGCTCAGGACCTTTCCAAAAGGCCACGGCCCAGCTTAGCTCCAAGAGCCATGGAGCTCAAATGGAACTGGACACCAAGGGAAGGGGATAACTTGGCAGCTGCTCACATTTAGTTTGCACCTTCTTTGCCGGTGTGGAAGGAAACAAACGACCTGTGAAGGGAACTGAGCGCAGTGATTCATTACCCCCGATGTGTGATGATGGCTTAATTATTTTTCTAACTGGGGAGAGACGTTTTCTGACAGCAGGTGCAAATTAATTCTCCACTGTTTTAAGGAGTGATCGGCCCAGGACAAGCAGAAAACTGGAAAAGCTAATTAAATCGGGAGCTGGATAGAATAAATGGAGCAGGGAGTTTGTTTGCATGGTGCTGATGGGTATTAACGATCACTGGGAAAGGCACCGGGGCTCCCAGCAGGAAACTGGAGCTGTCTCCAGGGCTCCATGTGCCCAGACAGGCTGTGGCAGTTTGGGGCAGGAGCTGCCACGGTGCTCACAGCACGTGCTACACAGATGGGCAAATCCAGGGCTGTCCCCAGGGAGAGGAACCCAAGGACCAGGAAAATCCAGGGCTGTCCCAGGGAGAGGAACCCAAGGACCAGGAAAATCCAGGGCTGTCCCCAGGGAGAGGAACCCAAGGACCAGGAAAATCCAGGGCTGTCCCCAGGGAGAGGGGTCTGCAGGTGCTGACTGGAGGAGGTGGCATGAGAGGCTACCAGCCAGAAGTGTAGCACTGGGGCTCCCCAAGCTCTTCCAGGCTTCACATCCCTCAAGGGCCATGGGACACCCAGCCACTGAGCCAGCACTGGGCACTGGGAGTGGGCAAGAAGCCTGTGCCATCCCTGTGCAGCCAGGGCAGTGACGGGTTAAACGTCCTCGGAGCGCCGGTGCCCGGCCCCGGAGCTGCAGCCCAGGCACGAGGAGCCACCATGGCCCTTCCAGCCCTGCTCTGCCACCACCGCCAGCCCCTGCACCGAGGTGTGAAAAATAACCAACACCTGAAGGGGTTTGCCACGGGAGGGAGCAGCCAGGGCTCCACAATCGGGGAAGAAAGAGTTTATGTTGAACGGTTACCATGGAAACGCTATTTATACTTTCCAGCAGCTCCAGATCCAGCTCTCCCAGCCCGGCCACCACTCAGTCCTGCTGTCCAGGACCAGCATCACCCCCTACCTCCAACCTGAGCCTCTCGGGGCTGGAGCCCCTCTGCAAGGCCCTCGGGATGCTGAGCCAGCAGCTGCCCCGCAGGGCTGTTCCCAGCTGCATCCCAGAGCACCTCCAGGAATTTTAAATGGAAGGAGCACTTGAGTCCCAACTCAGATGATGCAAAGATAAAAATGGGGGAGATCAGCGTCATCAGGAGGTTAAATGGGTGTCCTGCCTCCCTGCTCATCCTCTTGCTGCCTGCACACAGCTCTCAGCCCCACTCATCCCAGTTCAGCACCCGAGGGTCCCTCCCACCTCCCCCTGACTGAGCCCGCTGGGCTGCTCTGCCAGTCCTCCCCCTCCAACACGCCTGCAATGCTGGGAAAAAGAGCCCTAATTGCTTTTTGTTTTTCTGCTTCTCCCATCATTAAATCCCTTCTTCATCCCTAATAGTTTGGGATTCTGTGAAGGTTAATATGTTTCAGGTTCCACACAAGTACAGCTAATTAACAAACAGTCCCCTCAATTCCCTTTAATGCTACACATGGAATGCAATCGCTGCAATTACCTGCTTCCCAAAGCCATTACAAACCACAGAAAATTAGCTGGAACAGGTGAAAAAACCCTTCTTTTATTGGCTCATGAAAGGAGCTGATCTGCAGGCAGCATCTTCCCATCCTGCAGATGGAAGGGGCCAGCACCCCCTGAGCAGCCTGGCTGGGATCACCCCAGCACCCCGTGAGCCCTCAAACACCATCAGCTTCACTTTCCTTGGGGTGCTCAAGCCCAGACTCAACACCTCAGACCCTGGTTCTAAGAGCCAGCCCTGTTCTACCACCGGCAACGAGACCGTGATTAAAGCAAACCCCACCCAGCACCCAGGGCAGAGCTCTGGTCCCAAGGGACACCAGGACAGCCCCACACAGGCTGAGAGCAGGGCCAAAGCCTGTCCTTGCCCAGGGTCCCCAGGGCTGCTGTGCTGCCCCTGTCCTGAAGCAGTGCTGGGCCACAGTCCCTGGGGACACGCTCAGGAACGGGCACAAGGGGGAGAACGTTCACATCCACTCCCTGAGGAAAGACAGGAGGGAAGCTAAAAAAATCAAAATAAATCAGGAGCACCTTTATCAGGAGAGCCTCATCATCCTCCCAGAGCAAGAGCATCCTCCACAGACTCCAGAAGAGTCACAGACAAACCCCCTGCATTCCCCATCTCGGGAGTGCTGGGCTATTCCTGCAGCAATTGCAACACCTGCAGTGAACTCCATGTCTGCTTCCAGGGCCCCAGAGCAGGCCAGGAAATGCAAGGAGCTCCCAGCAAATTGCTCCACTGCTCCATTAGCCCTCATTAAATACCAGCACCTCTCAGGCAAGGTTCAATTTCCAGCTCCTGGATCTTGTGCCAGTGTCTGTCAGAAAGCTCTTCAGCATCAGCCTCCCCCTTTGCTCCATCACTCACAGCAGTGATGCCTGGGCTTGCTCCAGAGCCCACAGCTCTCAGAAAACCCCAGCTGCACTCCCAGCCCAGCACGGGGCTCCTCCAGGGGCTGGCCAGGCAGGTGGAGGCAGCACGTGTGGAGCAGGGAGCGCTGCCCTCCTGTCCCCAGCACCCAAATCCCCACAGAGCAGGAGAACCAACCCCTCCCCGGGCTGCTCCGAGGGAACCGAACGGCTCAGGGACCCCCTGGCCGGCACAGCTGGGTGGCACAGCCTGGGCAGCCCCTCCCAGCCCCACCAGCACAGCCACAGCCTTCCCAAGGGAACCACGCTGGGGGTGGCACCCAGGGGCAGGCGGGTGTCCAGGAGCAGCCGGGGGCAGCACCCCCTCCCAGGGGCAGCCCTGGCTGTCTCCAGCTGGGCTTTGCCAGCCCTTTGTGCCCACAGCCCCCGCACTCAGGGGGACGTCGGCAGCCAGGGCGCGATGCCTGGGCAGGTGCTGGCTCTGCTCATCACACCCAGCCCCTGAGCAGCCTCTCCACAGCCACATCTCCTCTTCTCAGCATCCTCCCCAAGCGCCAGAGCACCCTCCAGTGATGGGCCTCCCATGCAAGAGCTCCTTAAAAATGTAAATTGGGAACAGCCTCACAGCACAGGAGGAAAATCACTGTAAACAAAATCGCAGTTGCTGTGGAAACCATTAAAAATAGATTCCCCACGCTCCCCCTTTTGTGCTGGGTATTATACAGCTGGGTTCCTTCATTCCGCATTATTATTACTTTTTAATTATGAATAATTTCCTCCCTTCTATATGAAGATGGAGTAAAAAACAGAACTTTCAAACGAGGGGCCTTTAGGATATGTTTCAATATGCAAATGAAGGCAAACGCACTCGGTTCTGTTTATGCCACGGGGTAAAAATCTTTCTGCATTAACCCTTCCCATGCCACGTCCCCCATTTCCTCCCCTTTCCCCCAGCCAGGAAGGCCAGTGCCCACAGTCCCACCAGCAGCTGCATCCAGGATGAAGGGATGGGCAGTGGCACAGATATGTGGGGTAACAGCAAGCCTGGCACAGTGCTGCCCTGCCAGCCCTGCCACGCTGCCCACACTCCTCAAACCCCATGGGACAGAGCTGCTCCAAGGCAGGGACCAGCTCTGCCTTCACAGGAGTTCCCCAGGCTCAGAAACACCAAGCCCAGCAAAACTTGTGGTGCCTCAGCCCTGGTGTGGAGCCCACAGGTGCTGGGTGAGCACTGGGAGCGGGGAGAGGGGACGTGCTGCTCCACGGGGCGAGGCACAGTGCGTCCCCCTCTCACTGGGGAGTGACAGAAACCCCACTCAACACCCCTGTCCTGTGGCACTGCACTGACAGCATTCAGCCCCTGAGGAGAGGAAAGGTTCAGAATTATTTGGAGAAGGATGGTACCCGTGAAGATGGTCCCATTCCAGGCTGTGACTCAGTGGCTATTTGCAGCCCCGGCCCACGGGGGAGGACGCTCCTGCCCCGGGCACACGGTCAGCCCCCGGCACCACGCCGGGTGCCAGCTGCAGCCCTGGCAGGGCACAGGCAGCTCCTGCCCACGGCCCCAGCCCCAGGCAGCAGGAAGGTTCCCGAGCAGGCAGGCCCCGGCCCACGGCCAGAAAACTTCCTGCTGCCACAGAGGAGCAGATGGACAGGCTGGGAACCCTCCAGTGCACGCTGAGCCCGTGTCCTGCCTGCCCGGACTCTGCTGCCCCTGCCCCTCAGACACTGCTGCCCGTGTCCTGCCCCTCAGACACTGCTGCCCCTGCCCCCTCAGACACTGCTGCCCGTGTCCTGCCCCTCAGACACTGCTGCCCGTGTCCTGCCTGCCTGGACTCTGCTGTCCATGGCCAGGGCCAGAGCCTGGCCAGCCCCGGTGCTGCTGCCCAGCCCAGAGTGTCCAGAGCTGCGGGACAGACGGAGCTGTCTGTCCACGGTGACCCAGCTCAGGGTCAGGGGCTGCACAAGCTGATGTCACAGACACCCCCATGTCACTTCATTCCCTCTGAAGGTTCCTCCCCTGTCTCCAACACAGGAGGAACACAGCTTGATTTAACTTGGGAAAGTTTCTGCTGCCCTGTCACAGTGTGGGTAGATAACGCTGAGCAGTGCCAATGGCCACAGGCATTACAGCGTGGGTACAAAAAACAGGCTGGAAAACCCCAAACAGGCCTGGCTTTGGAGTGTGGGACTTTCACACTTAAGAAGAGGAAGTTTTCTTTGGTTTTCTAAACTGGGACAGGGCCAGAACTGAGGGGAGAGGCCAGGTGCCTGACTTGAGGGCAATTTTAGCACCCTGTCACCTCCTTCTAAAGATCCCTAGAGGAAACAAGACCCCTTCTCTACAGAGACAAGATCTCCCCGTTCCCATTTCAAGTGCTTTACTGCTCATCTCTCCCATACAACCTAGATTTCAAAGTACCCTCAAGTACCAACACCAAATGACACAGCCCAGGGCCAGAAGGGCCCTTAGACCTGGCAAGTGCATTCCTGGAACACAGGCCAAAGGCTCCAGTGCTGTGTTCATCCCATTGACTGCTCTCCTCCCAGACAGAAATCCGTGTTTGATCCGCAGATAGCAAGCAACAGAGAAACCCCCACAGGCTTAAGCCGTTCCAGTGGTTAATTACCTTCCCTGATAAAAATACGCACTTCCTTTCCAGTCAGAATTTGTCTTGCTGGAACTTTCAGAGCCTGGATCTTATGTCTTTTCCCTGCTAAATTAGAGCACTCTGTACCCACAGACATCTCTTGATCACAAGCTAAAACAACCCACATTGCGAAGCCACCTCTTAAACTTCTCTTGGATGAAAAGTTCAACCTACTTAGGCTCTGTCTCCCCCAGCAGAGCAGCTTTTCCAGCCCATGGACCATTTCTGTAGCTCTTTCCTGCACATTTCCCATGCCACCAGTGTTTTTCCAGCCCAGGCCCAAGCATGGTTTGCCCTTCACTGCCCGTGGGCAGCCTTGCACCCCAACCATAACAGGGGTACAGCCAGGGTCAGCCTAAGGGAGAACGGGGACATTCAGCATCCTGCCCTGGGGCTGGGGGGTGACAGCCATGGAGAGTGGCCAGCTGCCCCCCACTCCCCTCCTGCCAGCTCCCCTCCAAGCAGGATGGTCCCCAAACCCCTGTGACAGCCAGCAAGCTGTGCCTGGGCCAAGGGGACAGCTGACACCATTGTCTCCCCACTGCCACTTCCTCCAGGCTCAGCGGGTCCAAGTCATGTGTTTGTCACCACCACTCCAGGCAAGGAAATGGCCCCTCAGAGAGCAAAGATCCAAGTGCCTTAAAACCCACCTGGGAGCTTGCCTTCAGGAGGGGGAGCAGCAATCAGAACTGGGCAGCCCCAAAGCAGGTGCACCCCAAACCCAGAGGCACCTGATGGCCCTGAAAGGTCCCCGAGCAGCACCCAGGCTCTGCTCCCCACCCTGCCCCGACCTCTGCAGGGCCCCAGACCCCCAGGCATGGGGCTGCCAGTGTCAGGCGACCTGGAGCTGGTGCCCAGAGCAGCAGGACAGCAGGATGCCAGGGCAGACCCCTCAGCAGAGAGCCCTGCACCTGAGGAATGGCCCAGTGCTGGCCCCACGGCACCGTGCCCACAAACACACACATCAAGCCAAACAAACGCAGGCAGCCCCAGCCGCAGTGCTGGGAGAGGGGCTGAACCCAGGAATACTCACAGGCTGCCTGGCTCCTACCGTAGCTCATCCATCCAGTCAGCACAAACTTCCAGTCAGACCAGTCAGGAGGGAAGGTCTGTGCCGGGCTACGGTGATGCCCAGGACACCCCCAAATCCTCCCCAGCTCCAGCTGGCAGCAGTGCCCCTCCCTGCCAGCACAGAGGGCTGGGGTGCAGCCCGGGGAGCCCCAACTCCATGTGCTCCCTGTCAGACGAGGTCCTGCTCCAGCCACAACTGCATTCCTATTTAATTCACAGCAATTACACTCACACGCTGCAAGACAAACGCATTTTAGAAGCCCTCAGTTAAATGTGGATAATTACGGCTGCCTGCACCAGGGGACAGCCCTGCCCAGGCTCAGGGGGAAGAATCACATCCTGATTCCACTAACGCTGTAAATTAGCAAGGCGCATCCCGATGGCAGCAGAGCAATTACCAGCTCCCACATCCCCCCTTCCTGTGGGCTGCTGCTCCCCTGCTCCCCCCACTCGGCATCGTCCTCCCGCGCAGCACGGGTGTTCCCAGGCATATGCTGCTGTTAATGGGGCTTCTGTCACTTCAGCTGCTGGCAGAGATTATTTTATCTCGGGAACCCTCTCCCAGTGCCAGAGCCCAGGCTTTCAGCTCTAAATCATCCACAGGGGAACTCACAGGTGCGGGGGAACACAAATTGGAAGCGTCAACTTTGTGATTGTGCTTTGTGCCACAAGGACTCTGGTGGCAGGAGCATGGAGAGGGGGGACCCAGCAGGACCACCCCTGGCAGAGCCCCAGGAACGCACCCAAATCCAGCAGGCACAGAGGAGCACGGGGAGTGAGGAGAAAGGGTATGGGCACAAGCCTTTGGTGAACACAACCACGGGGGTGTGGGCAGGGGACAGTGCCGGGTGAGTGCAAACCCAGATTTACCCAGCACAGCACTGGACATCCTCCACCTCACCGTGTTCCCTCCGGCAGCCCACGCCCAGCCCCTGCTGTGGAGCACGGGACGGAGCCGGGGCTGCTCCTGCCCTGGGCACAATGGCTGCACACCGGGCAGGCAGCACCGGCAGCTCCCGGAGCACCGCGGGCTCTGCACGGCGCTGCCATCGTGTGCCAGAGCACCACCAGCCCTCCCCCTGCCCGGGCACTCTGCTCACACCCCGAGGAGAGGGGGCACCGCTCCATGGCTGGCATGGCGGGCACGAGCAGACGGAGGCTCAGCACGGCTCCTGCCAGGGAAAGCTCGTGCACTTTACCACTGCTGAGCGGCTTCTGTGCTCCTGAAATATCCTCTTCCCCTGGGCAACTTCATATGTGAGTCTTGGGACTTGTCGGAGCATTAAACTGACATCTAGATCACGGTAAGGAATAGCTCAACGCCTCCAGGAAAAAGGGTTTTCCTTCCACATCCCAGCGCCTCCTCCACCAGCTCGGTACTCAGCCCAGGAGCGAGCACTTAACAGGGGTGACCACTTCTAGCTGAAAATGAAGGAGGCTCTGGGGGTGGAAAAGGGATTAAAACCATTTCTGAGGCATGGTCGGGAGATTAGCTGCCTTTTCTGAAGTTCTCTTGGCTCTTCATGGTCCCTGGAGCAGCACCTCTGCAGGAGGAGGCACTGGCAGGATTTAAAGCCCAGGGAGCCCAGGGACACGGGCCAGGGCCAGCAAACAGTCTCACCATGTTTAGCCTGGCAAATGCTATGCCCAGGAACCCTGGGTGATCCATCCTGACCCCCAAGACCCATCAGCTCGGTGGCAAACAGCCCCCAGCCTCTCCGGGATAATCCCAGCCCTGCCCGCAGCCCCTGGATGCTGCACAGCAGGGTGATGCTCAGGGAATCCAGCACTCAGCCCCATTTTCTCTCCACCGGTCCCTCCAAGTGCCCCAGGCCCGGCTCTGCCACAGGGCTGGGGATCCCAGGGCCGCTCCAGGAGCCTCGCAGGGCACAGCAGCACCAGCACGGAGAAATGGGCAAATGTAGGACGGGAGAGGGAACAGAGCTGAGCGTGTGCTCAGGCCGGGACAGGGATGGGCGGGACAGAGGGCTGGCCTCGCCCTCCCTGGGGAGAGCTCGGCCCCGGCAGCGCCTGTCCCTGTCCCCGCTGTGTCACCGTGATGGAGTGCCGGATGCAGGCACCGTAATGGTTTCATCAACTTAGCTACTTTTATGAGAAATTTGTTCCAATCCCTCCCCTCTCCCCGGCTGCTGTCACCTTAACAGATGTCAGACCTGAGAGAATAATAATCCTGGCAGGAACCCTTGAACCGGAGCGAGCGGCGTCCCAGCGAGGCGGCAAGAGCACGGAGAAAACTCATTTTTGCTGGAGCTCAGGATCACTTGGAGCTGCCCCAGCCTGACACTGCCTGGGCTGGGAGATTGGCTTGTGCCCTCCTCTTCCTCCCTGGGGGAAATGTATCCTGTGCAGATGTGCTGCTGTGCTGGTGAAACAGCTCTGGAGAGGAGCCCCTCAGTCCAGCCCGTCCATCCTGCTGCTGTCCAGACTCCTGGGCTCCATCTGACCCCATCTAGTGAACACCTAAAACCCACCTCGTCTCCCCAGCACAGCTCCCACACCTCTTCCTGCCCCTGGCACCTCTATAAGAAGGTTCATCAAGGGAACCTGCACAGGCAGAGCCAGTGCTGGCAGCGTGGGCACACATGTGGGCACATCTCACCATGCCCCACATCCTGCAGCTGCACTCCCCCTTGACACAGCCAGCCTGTGATCCATCCCATCCTCTGTCCCCGCAGCCTCTGGGAGCTCCCTCAGCCCCAGCCTGTCCCCGCCAGGGCCAGGGGACAGCACAGGCAGGAGACAGCAGCACGGTGACAGTGACACCACCGGGGACGGTGCCCCTGGGGCAGCACGGTCCCTGCTGGCTCTGCAGGCTCCGGGGACACCCTGGGATCCGATCCCCGTGCCGGGCACTGCCGGCAGCTGGAGAGGGCGGGGGCAGCAGGACGGGCAGCAGAGGCACCGGGGCGGCTTCCGCTGCACGCAGCAGAGCCCCGGGCACTGATCTGGGGATTCCCAAGGCTGCAAGTGCCAGACCTGCCCTCGTGCTTCCTTCTCCTGCGAGGAGCTGCTGCTCCGCAATGAGTCATCGCTGGAAGACGAATTCTATTTACAGGATGTTATTCGTAGAAATTGAGTTTTAATAACGGGGCATCAAACAAGCAGAAAATACCGAACTTCCAAGCGGAGCGAAGTTTCCGTATGTTAATTTATACAGCACAATCACCGCTCGGAGGGATAAAAACCACGCAGAGAGCTCCTGTCCCTGACACGGCAGCTGAGGGAGCCCTGCCCTGCTCCCCGGGGCATTTCCCGGCCTCGGAGAGCCGGGCTGGGGCCGGGCAGGCCGGGCACGGCCCCGCTGCTGGCAGCGCTGTGGCACAGGGCTGCGCCTCCCAGGAGCCTTCGGGCTCCATTCCGCTGCCAGTGGGAGGGCGGGAGGAGACAGCGCCGAGCTCGCTTTAAAAATAGATCAAACCCTCTGCTACGGAGCCATTTTATTAGAGCAGCACAAGCTGTCGGGCTGGTGACACCTCTGCGAGCTCCCGGGGAAGTTTTCCCAGATGAATTTGAAAAGCCAGGGGAAGAAACAAAGACGAAGCAGACTTGTTTTCTGACAACAACAAAAAAGTGTGGGGGAGAAGCCTGTCTGCGCTCAAGCCCCTCAGCCCGTCCCCAGCCCAAATCCCTGTCCCCAGCCCACATCCCCCATCTGAAGCCCACACACACCTCCCAGGCACCACCAGGTGCCCTGGTGCCAGCACTGCAGCAAGGGCTGAGCTTCTCACACGAGTGTGTGACTTTGGCTCATCCCAAATGTGCCTGAAAGCTCCTCTGCCCGATGTGGTGACTCCCAAGCCCCCACCAGGTCACGTACCAGGGACAGCACGTCCTCCATCCCAGAAACCCCCCAGAACTGGCCCAACACATCACGTCAAGCTGCACTGGGCCACAGTGCTGGAAAGCAGAGCACGGAGACAAGAGGAGTCAGGGCAGGGAAAGATCTCTGAGCCCCCATCACGCAGAAAGGAGCTCAGGGAAAACCAAGGTGGAATCACACGACAAGCAGGTAAGATCTGCCGGTACCTAATGCAGCTCGCCACAATACATTGGGAATGTGAGAATACATTGGGAATGCCAGCAGCAGCATCCAGTGGGAGGGGAGCCAGGAGGAGGGGGTCAGCACGGAGGGGGCTGGCAGGCCCTGAGACTGAGCAGCACAAAGTCCAAGGCACTGAACATGGAAGCATCTGCTCCAACCTGGGAACCACATGGAGACACATCTCAGAGCATTACTCAGCCACAGGCTGACTCTGAGTCACCAGCTCCAGCATCTGGGAGGAGAGTGAGTGTGAGCATGTGAGTGTGAGCATGTGAGTGTGAGCGTGTGAGTGTGAGTGTGAGCGTGTGAGTTTGAGTGTGAGCGTGCTCCCGGGCTGCCTGGCACAGGAAGCTCTGGGGGAGGGTGGCTGTGCCAGCTCGGCTGCTGCTGGATCCATGCCACGGGATGACCCTGTCTGGGAGGGTCGGGCTGGGGGAGCAGGGAGGGCTGCCAGGGGATGGAGAGCTGCTCCAGGGGCACACAGAAGGAACAGGACAGAGGAGCTGTACATAGGGAATAGGCACTGGGAGGAGCTGGTCAGGCTAAAGGACAAGGTTGGCACAACAGAAATGGGTGCGAAAAGCTGCAGATAAAGGGAGGCAGAAGGAAATGAGGAGGGACAGGCACTGGGTGAGGAAAGGGGCTGTGGTAGGGCTGCCTGGACAGCGGGACTGGGCTCAGTGCTCTGGGTCTCTTCCTAAGACACACCTTTAAACACCTTAAACAGCACACAGATGTTTCACGCTTCCATCCCAGAGCTGACAAGAGATGCCCACAGCAGAGCAGCCCCTGTCCCCACGAGCAGCGACCACCTGCCATGGAGAGCCAGCAGAGGATGGGGAGTTTGCCCATGAACACCCACTGGCTCTTTCACCAGACCCCTTCCCACTGCATCCCCTGGAAACCTGCTCCCCGTGCTGTCCAGACTGTTTCACTAACTGTGCAGCAATCCGGGCTGCTGATCAGATGGAAAGTCTCCATCCCATAATAAACAGTGTACTATTTATAAACCTGAAAACGTCTTTATTATTATTATTTTCCCCCAGAAAAAGCCCCATAATAACCCCCCCCTGCACACTGCTGTTAAACACACCCCAGCACGGCCCCGCAGGTCCGCAGCGCTGGTGCCGCTTCCCCAGGCAGTGCCCAGCAGAACAGATGGCAGTGTGGGCGTTAGGTACCAGCCTCCTGGCAATCCGAACATCTGTTACCGTTAGAAAATGCTAATTGCCATCAATCAGGACAGCACCTACCCACATTTACATGCAAGCACAAAAAAATTACGTCTAAATTTCTCCGAGTACAACACTTGCCGCATGTTAAGTAACCGGAGCTGCTCAGATGCTGCGCGGCAGCCTGGCACCGGCGCGGTGGGTGACGCGCCGCAGCTGAGCACCGGCAACACCCACAGCACACGGGGCAGAGCCCCCGGGGCTCATCCCAGCCTGCCCCATCCCCGGCACAGAGCTCCCCGCCCGCAGCCGCACCCACCCGGTGGCCGGGACCCCTCGGGAGGACAGCCCCCCGTGCCCCCAGGCGCTGCAGGGCACCGCCTCCGGCTCTCCGCGCAGCCGGACACGCCAGACACAGCGGGAGCCCTTCGCCCCCCTCTCTCCCTCCAGTGACCCCAGAACAGTTCGGGGTCCTGCGCCCTGACTGCTGCGCCCACGAGGCCCCCGCAGGCTCCGGTGCCGCCTCGCCCCGCCCCGGTCACCTCCTGGCTCAGGCCGGGTCTGTCCCGCCAGCCCCACGGGACACTGCCACAGACTGCCTGGAGCCATCCGCGGGCACTGCCCGTGCCCCGCTGCTCCTCACGGGCCATGGCATGGATCCATGCACCTTCTCCATCCCCGGAGAGCACGGAGCAGACGGGAGCACCACCAGCTCCGCCGCGGTTCAGCAGAGATCACAGGGCGCCGGCCCCAAAGGCAGATGGCAATTCCCGTTTGGAAGAAGCAAAGGCACCAATCTTGGGACAGAGAACTTGGACGCAAAGTTCAGTCAGAGAAGAACGAGAAGAAGAAACTTGGTGCACGGTGATCCCCGAGCCACAGCCCCCTCCGCAGCGGTCCCACGGGATGCTCCGACAGCCGGAGCTGGCGAGCGGCCCCACTCCTCACCCCGCGGCTGCCGGGCCCCCGCCTCCCTCGCAGCCGGGAGCTGCGCCGGAATGCAAATGATGCTCCAGGCGAGTGCCAAGAGCTCCTTGTTCCTTCCCCAATTTAGGACACCTCTCGGTGCTGCAGCCCGCACGGAGTTCGTAGGAGGCTGCAAGGCTGCCAGAGGAGCTGAGCCTGCCCAGAGTGACTCTTCGACAGCAAAGCTGCACCTTGCAGCGCAAATTTCCCCTCCCTTGGATCTGTTCCCTCAGGACCACAGTCCTGGATCACAGTTCTGAAAAAAACTTCACATGGCAAAAGCCTTTCCACCTGCTGCCCTCGTGGACTCTGCAGAGTGTCCCCACGCACGCGGCCCCACCGTGCCTGCTGCAGGCACTGCCGCCTCGGCCCCGGGAGAAAACTCAGTCCCCTCCCACGGAGGAGCACAGGGAGCACGGAGGAGTGATCCAGCTGCCGAGGTGAAGAGCCAGGGACGCAGGCTGGAGGAGCTGCGGGGAGCCCCGGACAGCCTCACCGGGCACGCCACACTCCTCCCACAGCCAAGGGGAGCCGGGGATCGCAGTGCACGTTGAATTCCCCTGCAGCCGTCACGTTAGGGCTGTCGGGCTCTGCCTCCATCCCCTGGCTCACCCCACCCCCCTGCCCGCCCTGGCTCCCTGACAGCTCCTGCCGGCCTGAGCAGGTTGTGGCACCGCTGCCGCTTCCCGCGGCTCCCAGCGTTACTCAGCAGCCGAGCGAACCGCGCACAGCTACAAGGTCACTCAAAAATACCATCTGTCCACGCACTGCTCCTCGCCCTGGGGAGAGAGCAGAGAAATTATTTCAATGCACTGAAGGCCACTGTGCCCCTCTCCACTGCCCTGCTGCATGCCAGCATCTCACGGTGCTCATTCAGCCTCGGGTCAGCGAGGGGGGACCACAGCATCAGTGTCCAGTGATGCCCCCCACATTCTCCACACCACGAAGGCACACAAGGGCTGCAAGAGTTGACAGGGAACCCTCCCAGAGTGCTCGTCACAGGATGAGATGTTCCGTGCTGGGGAGAGCTTGCCTGTTCTGGCCAGAGCCACTGCCACCTCTGTGGCCCCAGGCCGGTGGCCTCTACAGTACCATGGGGTGGAGGGCAATGGTGGGAGTGTAGCCCACCTCTCATGTGGGGAAAAAGTCACAGGAGCACCCCAACATCCCCAGGAACTGCAGCTCCAGGTCCCCTCCCCCTGCACTGCCCAGGGACTATTTCTGGGGAGCTGAAGACACTTGCATTTGGGCTCTGAAGTCACACTCATCTCTGCTTGTGCTACTTCTGCACCTAAAAGTGTGGGAGCACGGCGCTGTCTCTGTCGAGGCAGTTGTTCCCCACGTGCCATGTCCCAGGTGCTCCAGTGCTGCTGCTCACGGCCAGGCCTGGTTCCTCAGCCCTGGTTCCTCACCAGGACAGTGTGGGGCTGCCAGCACCGGCTGGGTGCATGGAGGGACTCATTCACACCCAGCTGCAACAGTAAATAAATGCTTGAATTGAGCAAACACAATCCCAGGGAGCAGAGCCAGCTGTGCCCCCACCCACAGGCAATTATTCCCCACATCCAGGAGCCCCCACTGGGGCTCCATCCCATCCCTGCACGGCGCCAGCTGCACTGCTGATGGCAGAGGTGGGCACTGCCCCCAGGGCTGCCCTGCAGGAGCCCCCTGTGTCCCAATGGCCCCGGCAGCCTGTGCCACGCGGCCCCACGGCCCCGCAGCGATTCCCACTGCGTGCAAGATCCCTTCCATATGGGAGCAGCCAGCAGGGCTGCCAGCTCCCAGCTCCAGCGCTTGCCGCTACATCTGGAAACTCTTCTCACCCTTAATTGTTTCTAATGCCTTAACACACGGAGTGACTAATAAGACACTAATTGGGCGGCGTTAGCAGGGAGCGGAGCAGGAGCGCCGGCGGTGCCCTCCGTGCCGAGCCGCCAGCTCCCAGCACGGCGCTGCCATTGCCACAAATCCCTCCGGACTCCAGCGCCTTTCCCTGCTCAGCCTTTCCCAGCGTGGAGGAAAACCCGCCCCGGCAGTGGGGAGAGCCAGGAGACGCCGATTTTAGCTCTGTCCAATGGTCCCTGTGCTCCAGGAGCCAGGGCAGGGAGGGCACAAGGTTCCCCCCAGCAGGGACGTCCCACACACCGTCACCCCTGGAGCAGAAAGGCACCGGGTGACCCCAATCGCTGCCCTCCGGGTGCTCAGCACTGGTGCCTCTGGGCACGTCCTGGCACTGCTGGGATGGGCGTGTGCTTGGCATTGCCCACGCCGAGCCAAGCGAGAAGATGAGCCATGAACGGCCGCAGGAATGCACCTGCTCCGGGTGATTTATGGCTGGTGGGGAGCCAGGGCAGAGGACAGCGGCATTTGGGACTCTCCTGTGCCCCACAGAGCTGTGGGGTGATGCCCCCTCCCCAGCTTCTGAGGCTGCCCTGCCTGCCTGGGAGCTCCCGCGGGGCTGCCAGCCCTGCCTGCACATCTGCTGGCAGCACTGCGCTTGCCAGAGCTGCTCAACAGCAGGAAAGAGGAACAAATCTTGTTACACACTGGCTAAGCCTCCCTGGGCATGTTTTCTATAAATCTCCTGGAATTTATTATATGATAACTAGCCTGGAAAAGCTAAATTAAATCCACAGCCAAGAAACTGACTTTTAAGTGTGACCTAATTTAGCTGCTGGAAGGGGAGGGAGGGAGGGAGGGAGCGGGGATCCCGGTGCCAGCCGCTCCCGGGGTGACCTCCCGGTGCAGCCGCACACCCCCCGTCCTCCTCTCCGCCGTGACTTTGGGGACGGAGCTGCGCAGCCTTTCATGTCTGAGCGGATCTCACACTCCCACTCGCTGGAACAAAAGCGCCTCAAGGGCTCCCCTGTCAGATGTTTTCCATTGCTCATCTCCAAGTCTTCCTTGAAGGAGCACTCTCCTCCCGCGGGGGGCCTCGGGCGGCCTTGGGGATGATGGGGGAGAGTGGCCTCAGGGGCTCTGCACCGGCTCCAGGCTGCTCCCCACCAGCCCAGTGAGCCCCAAGCTCGGCACCAGCACCCACCCGTGGCCAGCAGCCCTGAGCCTCACGCAGGGCCCAGCCAGGCTCCAGGAGAGGAGGAGGAAAGCAGCAGGGAGAAAAGCTGGATGGGGAAGAGGCTTGGTGGCCTGAGCTCCCGTGAGCCTGCCTCTGCCCTGCTGCCCAGAGCCGCTGCTGGCAGCCGTGGCTGCACCGGCCCCGCGGACAAGGCACAGCCCTCCCGTGCAGGGGCACCATGGCCAGGGTGACAGTCTGGAGAGCAGCACAGTCCCAGCCCCAGCAGCCAGACATGCACCCGTGCAGCACAACATCCTGGGAGAACCCCCAGCGCTGCCACTTTGGCCAGGACGCTCACGATAGCTGGCTGCACAGTGCTCTGGGGCTGGGTAGGACCAGGCCCCCCTTCACCCCAAAATGCCCACCCCTGGGGCTGCTGGCTCTTGGCAGGGCGGGTGCAGGAGGCGGGGGCCCGGGCAGGCAGGGCCCATGGCGCCGTGGGCACGGTGGGACCACAGGGCTCCGGCAGACCCGGGGGTGGGCTCGGGGCTGGCACGAGGACGCGTGCTGTTGTTCTGGAACGGAGTGCACTGGCAGAGCGGCATGTGGGAAGCTTGCATAATAGTGCCAGCCCACACTACGCCTGCTCCTTCCCAGCATGATCAGCCCCTTGCTTTCATGAGCAATAACATCCACCCAAAGTTTTCTAAAGACAAAAAAAAAAAAAAAAAGAGCTTCAAGGTGATGCACAGAGCTCAGCTGCCTTTGCTCCCTCTGAACTGATTAATGCAGCTGGGGAGTCCATCTGCACGGCTGCTCTAATCCCACATTCTGGACGACCTGTACCCCAGCAAGGGATGAGAAGCCTCAAGCTCTCGCTCCCATTTTTTGACTCCCGAGCAGGCACTTGGGGCTGGGGCAGAGCAGAGGAGGCAGTGTGCTGTGAGCAGCACTGCAAGGGGGGTACACACAGCCCCCCACGCTGAGAACCCCACAGAGCGCCCAGCCTGCCGGTGCTGCACAGCCCCACGGGCATTCCTCCTGCCCAGGCACTCCCCTTGGCTACTGCCAGCTGGGGGAAGAGCAGTCCCAGCTCTGGGGGTTCCCCCAGCACAGCAGTTGGTGGAGAGAGCACTGGGAGACGAATTCTGTGGCAGAACAGCCCCTAGCAGTTCCTGCCACAGCATGGCCATGACCCTCTGAGCACCTGCTGAACCTGTGGGTGCTTGCAGTGCTGGCAACAAACAGGGAAAATGCCTTGTCTGGAGGAGAGAATCCCACTGCCTTTGAGAGTTTTAAATTTTAACTCATCCTCAAGCTGGTGTGAGCTCCCAGTGCAGACTGGTGTCAGCACGAGGGGGCTCCAGTCTGTGTAACGTGAACTGACGGCGACGGGTTCAGCCCGGACCACACGGAGCCACACGCAGCCCTGAGGGGAGCCTGCAGCACCGTCCGTGCCAGCAGCTGGCTCTGGGCTGCTCCAGCCAGGCTGGACGTGCAGGGCTGTGTGTGCATCATGGGCACGCATGTGTGCATCATGGACACACCTGACTGCATCATGGACACGTGTGTGCATCATGGGCACACCTGAGTGCATCATGGACACACATGAGTGCATCATGGACACACGTGTGTGCATCATGGGCACGCATGTGTGCATCATGGGCACATGTGTGTGCATCATGGACACGTGTGTGTGCATCATGGGCACGTGTGTGCATCATGGACACGTGTGTGTGCATCATGGGCACACCTGAGTGCATCATGGACACACGTGTGTGCATCATGGACACGTGTGTGCATCATGGGCACACCCCCCTTCCCATGCAGGGCCCCTGCCCAGGTCCCGCATGCTCCAGGGCCTGTGCACTCCTGCAGGGAGCAGGAGGGAGATGCTGGCACTGATCAATGGGTAGGGCCAGGCCCCCCAAGCCATATCCCACGAGGCTTCTCCCAGCAACATTCCCCTTTGCCAGGTGATCACACAACAGTCTGGACACGCAGGATCTGTACCCGGTGCTGGTGCAAAGTCCCTGGTGGGTTGATGGTGAGCTGCTGCCCCAGGCACAGCCATGGGAAGCAACATCTTCATCCTCAACCAAAAAATATCCCCATGCCCTCCCCTACCAGGACTGCTAGGTGGAAACAACATACCTGAAGGCCAAGAGCAGGTGCCTCAGGTGTGGTGGCAGGTAGGAGCTCCCGCTCCAAGCTGTCAGGAAGAGCCGTCGGGGTCTCACAGCAGCAGTTTCTCAGCCTGCAAGAGAGAGGAGAGGCTCCAGTGCCGTCCCTGTGTAGGCACCGCCGCTAATCACGGAGGAGGACGTGGCAGAGCCCGCGCCTCGCAACGCCACGGCTCCGGGGACTCACACGCCTTGGCCCACTCCTTTAACAGCACAATCATCTCAGAGCAGCTCTGGGGCAGCCCCTGATGTGTGCAGAGACGGGACCCTGCCCATGGTAAAGCCCCTGGAGAGAGGCCCAGGGAACAGGGCTTGGCTGCACGGGGCACACAGCAGGTCCCCAGTGGGACAGGTCCCAGTCTCTGCGCTGACACAAAATGCTCAGGCTGGTCCTGCCTCCCTGAGAGCACCAGCCCTGGCCTCAGACGAGTGCATGGGATGGAGTCAAGGAAAGGCAAAGGCTTCTTCCTAAAGGAAAGAAATCCCCAACCCACCTGTTCCCCCAAAGGCTCTCTGGAGGCACCGGCAGCTCCACGTTTGATTTTCCCTGACCCAGGTTGAACAGGAGATAATTTAACAGTCCCACTGTAATGGGACTTTTTCCCTGTTCCCCCGGGCAGCCCATCCATCACAGCACAGAGCAGTGACGTCCCCCTGGCACCCTGGCCAGGCAGCCCCCTCGTGCCATGAGTTACGACGCCTGCACCGCGCGGGCTCAGAGCACCGGCTCGCACCGGGAGCTGAGATTTATCCCCTCGGTGGGGATAGGGGCAGAAGCTGGGAGATAAGTCACAGCAGAGCTGCAGGAGCGCCGCTCAAGGTCCTCCAAGGTTGGCTCATTAAAAACCAAGGAGAAGAGGAAGACAAGACCAGCCCGCCGTGGTGTGGCTGCAAATCCCTCCTGAGGCTGGACCAGCCATGGCCAAGCAGAGGTGGGAAGGGAGCTGGGTCCCCCAGGCTGGCTCTGCAGCAATCCCTGCAGGACTGTGTGAAGCCACCAGTGTCTCCCAAACACCATCCCAGCACATTCCAATAACCCCCTGCAGAGCAGACTGGAGGCACCCACTTCTGGGACTGGCACCTGCAGTCACCCAGCACACCAAGCATGCTGCTGGGAGTGGGCACCATTCCAGCATTGGGCACCATCACTGATCTGGGGACAGACCACAGAGAACCCACAGAGATACAGTGAACATCGCAGGCACTCCCCGGATTTGCTGGAATGCCCCTCCTGCTCATTAGGCTCTGCTCCTGATCAGCAGGCACAGCTAGAGCTCAGCACTGTTTCTCCCCAGCCCTTCCAGCCCAGCCTCTTTAATGCTGGTCTGTCACAGCCAGTCCCCTAACCCCCCTTGTCCCCTAAACGCCCCTTGGCTGTCCCCTCCACAAGCTCTGCCACCAGTGCCTCTTCCCTCCCTGCTGTGGTTTGTGTGTGACCAGGAACCACGGTGGAGCTGGGGGCTCAGAGGGGACTCACACTGTGGGCTTTGCCCCAGACTGAACCCCTCCAAACATGTGCAGGATGAGACAAACTCTGGGATAACCCAATTGCATCGCTGAAGCAAACTGAACACTGCAGGATTTTTTCAGCACCTTCTATTTTCAAAAGAAAACCCATGTGAGAGCAGGACGAGGGCTGGCATGTTCCCCACTGGTGCTGGGGGCCCAGCAGCGTCCCTCACCCACGGGCAGCATCCCTGCAGCACCCTGCCACTGGGAAAGTGTTCCTTCCCCAGGAGGGCTGGGAAAGCGAATTGCAGATCCCTGCGGGACATCTCCCCCGGGAGCCGCCGGGCTCTTACTGCACACTAAACCACAGCGATTAGATCAACAAGCCAACCCCTGCAAGGCTGAGAGGTTTTATCAAAGCCAGCAGCACCTCAGGGAGGAGATGGAAAGATGATGCAGCTGCCCACAGCATCCGCAATCCCCGGGCCAGCCTGGCGGCCGCTGCACGGGAACAGCACCAGGGCTGGAGCGGCTCCTTTCCAGGAGGCTGAGCCTCTGCCGCTGCCTCCGCTGCCTCCGTGCTCCCAGGACGCTGCTCCTGGCCCCAGCCCCGTGCCTTCTGTCAGGCCCCAGCGTGGCACAGAAATGCCCCTCAGCAGCAGGGCTGGGTGCCCGCAGTGCTTTTCCCTGGATTGCAGAGGAGTGGGGAGAGGAATTTTCTTTCAGCAGGAGAACTCGCTGAAGCAGCACTCGGCACCTGTGCAGCACAAGATACAGCTCCTGCTCCAGCCCGAGCAGGAGCTATTTCCCACTTATCTGCGCCACAGCTGATATCTGTGCAGCAGAACACGGCGCTCAGTAATAGGATTTTGATGCTAAACAGAAGATGTTTTTTGCCTGGGTCTCACTTACGTCACACCTGGAGGTATCCATGCCCATGGAGGTGACACTGAGGAAGGCTAAAGAGTTTCAACTCTTGCACTGAGGGAACAGCTTCTCCTTCAGCTGCTAAACAGCAGAATTACAGTGATCTAGCATCGCCTGCCCCCACCGTGTCCCCACCCCAACACACCCTTGGGGAGGGGCGGGAGGAGAGCACACCCCCGCTGCCGCAGCCCCACTGCCCCCCTGGCTGGATGGACCCGCTCCTCCCACAGCTCCCACGGGAGGGAGCAGAGCCCCCCGGTGCTGGGGCTGAGCTGGGGGCTGGGGAAGCCTGCATCCCGTGGGCCCAGCGCTCCTCGGGGCCCCGGGGTGTGCTGGGGGAACCTGAAACCCACAGGCATCACCTGTAGCCCACGGGCATCACCCACTCCCCGTGGGCATCACCCACTCCCCGTGGGCATCACCCACTCCCCGCGGGCATCAGCCGCTCCCAGCACTCCCCCAGCCCCAGGCACTGCTGTCAGCGAAAATCCCGTGCCACAGGGACCACCCACACGCCACAGCAGCAGCAGCACCACAGACACAGGCTTGGGTGGCAGAGCCACACTTGCAGCTGCCTCAGGGAAAGGGGAGGAAGGCTTGTCACCTCCCTGCCACCCTCCTCCCCACACGAGCAAGAGGAAGGTCCCACGCACCCCCACTGCTGGAGCTGGGAAAGTCTCTGCCTGCCACAGACAAAACCAAAGCGATGGGAACCACCCCCGCTGGGTGCGGGTGACATCTCACCCGTGGGAACGCTGCCGGCGGGGCGGCAGGGCTGTCACCGTGGCGTCAGGGCTGTCACCGTGGCGGCAGGGCTGTCACCGTGGCGGCAGGGCTGTCACCAGGGCGGCAGGGCTGTCACCGCTCCCACGGCACAAGCCGGGGGGTGAAGGGCACCAGCAGAGAAGCCACGGGCTGGCGGTGGTGGGAGAACCTGGCCCAAGAGCAGCGTGTCACAGCCGGGCCCCGACAGCCTCGGCCAGGCTGAGCACACCCGGGCCAAGAGGCGCTCGGGGGGGACGGGGACTGTGGGGTGTGCAGTGACCACGGGGTGCACACTGACCAGGGGTGCACAGTGACCATGGGTGCACACTGACCAGGGGTGCACACTGACCAGGGGTGCACACTGACCAGGGGTGCACAGTGACCAGGGGTGCCCACTGACCATGGCTGCACACTGACCATGGGTGCACACTGACCAGGGGTGCCCACTGACCATGGCTGCACACTGACCATGGGTGCACACTGACCAGGGGTCCCTCCCCACTGCAGTGCAGCTCCAGCCCTGGCTGCAGTGGTGCCCAGGCCAGCCCTGCTCTGCCTGACCCCAGGAGCACCGGCACTGCAGTGAGGGAAGCACAGCCCTGTGCAAGCCAGCACAGCCCCAGGCCAGCTGTGCCAGCAGGGGCCTCATCCCACATGGAGGGGGTGCCCACAGCCCCCGCAGCAGGGACAGGGTGCCAGCGGCCAGGGCAGCCCTGGCTGTGCCCAAGGGATGCCAGGAGCTGGTCGCAGAATGTTTTTCTGCACAAGTGCATTAAGCATTCCACACGGCACTTTTGCTGTAAATCACTTCCTATTCAGGCTCACTGCTGAGGGTCTCTGAAGGTCGATTTTCCATGGTTATGACAACAAAAACTAAAATTGGGTCAAACCTGAAAGGTATTATCTTTCTCCAAGCTGCTAAATGCACAATAGTAATGAGGTTGGTTAAGCAGTTCACCCCCAGCCCGCATTATTTGCTCTGAAGATGTATTAACCAGTTAAATGAGCGTGATAAGGCAGCCCTGCACATTCCCCCCACCAGCTGCACGGAAGATCTGAGGTTCTGGGTCTCCATATCCCTGTTAATAACCGAGCCCACGGTCCCACCGACAAAGGCGGCGGCGCCACGCAGCCCCGGGCCAGGCTCTGCCCGGCCTGACCCACGGGAGCACAAAGACAACTTTAAAGGCATCCAGCAGCTCAGAGCCATTGGAAAAAATAATTATCGTTCCTCCTCCCATTTCTCTTTCTTCTTCTTAACACTCTCCCTCCTCCAACCTCCTGATGAAAGAACGAACCCACTGCCTGCCCCATCAAAGGCGCTTCAGCAGCATCCCTACCCCAGGATTGGGGATTAGCCCTGGCAAACACATGCAGCTGACCTGGCTGCCACTACCCAGCATGGGACCCAGGGGGGTCCAAACCCAGCCCACCACCTCACGAGCACTGGAGGTCACTTCAGAGCAGCCCCCAAAAGATGCTGCGTGCCCGTGGCAGAGCTCCCCGTGCAGACCTGTGGGCAGGGTGCAAGATGGGCTGCCCAGGGAGTCCCCAGCCCAGTGGGGCTGCAGGACCAGTTGTGGGACACAAAGAACAATTGTTTTTATGGGATTTCTGCTGTTTTTCCTAAAACAAACACCCATTAATGTAAATATAACTGATGTAAACAAGCATGACCCTAAAATCCATGTGCAGCTGTATGGAACATGGAAAAGAGAGGGAGGGAGGTTGGTTGGGAGAGAGGGAGGGGAAACACTTTAATTAATCTCTAAAATGAATGAGATGGGAAAACTCGAACTGCAGGGGAAGCATCTGGTGCTGCTGCAGGAAGGGGCTGCCCGGAACCAGGGGCTGTGCTGTGCTCTGTAACACCGGGGCCATCGGCTCCCTCGCTGAGCACCCCATGGCACCAGCACAGCGCTGGCACCGCCCCGCAGCGCCCGGGAAGGGCAACCTGCCGAGTGCCAGAGCTGCCTCCATCCCAGCCGCTCGGCCCCGCAGCTGCAGCAGGCTCCCGGCTCCGTCCCCAGCCGGAGGAGCATCCGCAGGATCCCCCGCAGCAGGGATGGGGACCAGGGGAGTGGCAGGAGCTTCACCTCCTGCAGGAGGGACCCCGCCACAGGGAGCACGCGGGGGAAACATCCAGAGAGCCTCGGTGTGTCTCTCCCGGTGATCCAGCTGGGGCTTTGCCAGGAGGAAGCTGCTGCATGGAGAAATGCCAGCACTTTCTAGCACAGGACGATGGATGGAGGCTCTGGGACAGGACAGTGGCACCGCCAGGACTCACCCAGGCACCTGAGCCCTCCCGGCCCCCGCACGGCCACCCTCGGCACTGCCCTCGGAGCCGCAGCGCTCGCATCCTCCCCCCGCCCTTTCCTACACCGCCGGTGATGGGAGCGAGGTAGAAAGGCCGGGGAAAGCATTCCTTATTTCAGGAAGCCAGAGCATCTAAAGATTGGCACCAGCCCAGTGCCCGCTGAGACCTCCCCAGATTTATGGCCAGCACAGCTGAAGAGACAGAGGAGCTTTAGCGAACCTGGTTAAGGCCCCATGGGCAAGTGACGGCAGGATCTGAGTGACCTGAGAACTCCTCCTCTCTCTCACAAAAGTGACAAAGAAAGGAGCCTGGCAGCCCCAGGGACGGCAGGGAGGGGACTGCCAAGGGACAGGGCACCCGGGGCCAACAGGACACACGTTGGGGACACCACACCCTGCCCAGGGAGCGGAGACCAGGCAGTTGCTGGGACAGCCGAGCATCACTGCAGGAGCGCCCTGCACTGCCTGCGGCACTGATCCAGCCTCCCCCTGCCACCCCCCTGCTCCTCCTCCTCCAGGGCCTCTTCCTCTCCTTCCCCTCTTTGTCATTCCTCTCAGCTCACGCCTCTTCTCTGCTCTCCTTCAGCTGCTCACAGCAATAACCCAGGGCACTGACGCCCCAGCAGATTGCTCAGTGCCGCTCCCTGCTGCTGACCGGGGTTTCAATGACTCCCCTGGCAGTGCCGGGGCTGGTCCCCACCTCCACCGGCTGCCGGGTTCTCCCCAACATCCCTCCTCCAACCAGCACCTGCACCATCCGCAGGGAGAGGTGAGGAGCACCCGCCACCTCCGGCTCCGCGGGGACTCAGCTGGGATCTGCTCACCCTGCACCCAGGCTCTCAGCCCTTCCAAGGACCTGCAGGATTCCCTCGGCAGCCCCAGCGCCCCCAGGGCTCCCCGGGCCAGGCGAGGGCAGCCAAGGGCAGCAATGCAGCAGCCGGAGGGGCTGCAGGCTGACAGCACGGTGCTCGTGCCTTGGGGACAGGGAAGGGACAAGTACAGCTCAGTGTCAGACCACGCTGCTCGGAGCCTCGTGGCACGGGGCTCTGCAGAGGCAGGGACAGGACAGGGAGCAGGGAGGGACTCGGCAGGACTCTGCCTGCAGGAGCCACAGGGCACCCCAGGCAGCTCCTGGCACAGGCACCAGCACCCTGCGAGGGCACCAGCCAGGGCAGGACCTGCGAGGGTCCCCTCCCCAGTGAGGAGGATGAGGGTGACAGGGAGAGGAGCTGCTGCTCAGGGGGACCTCATGAAATTCAGGAAGCAAACTGGTGAGCCCCATTCCCAGAGCCGAGCTGCCCAAGGGAGGACAGACACTTCTGGGAGCAAGGGACAGGCCAGCAGTGTGAGCCCGGCCAGCCCTGCCACAGTCCTCCACAAGGCCATGCCTGGACCCCATACCCAGCTTTGGGCTCCGTGCCTGGATCCCATACCCAGCAGGGAATATTGCAGCAGGCCATGGTGCTGCTCGGAGGCTGGAGCACAGGACAGAGACACACTGGGAGGGAGGTGGGTGCTCAGCCCAGAGAAGGAGAGGCTCAGTGGCACCGGGGATGCTGTGGGGAAATCAGGGCCAAGGCAGGAAGCAGAGAGGGCAGTGGAGCTCCAGCTGCATTATCCTGTTTCCCAACAAATCCATCCACCCATCCATCCACCCATCCATCCACCCATCCATCCACCCATCCATCCACCCATCCATCCACCCATCCATCCATCCATCCATCCATCCATCCATCCATCCATCCATCCATCCATC